>SJYX01023908.1:70566-80879 GCA_006410675.1 Oreotragus oreotragus | reverse complement strand
ACCCTGCTTATTTAACTTATATGCAGAGTACATCATGAGAAACACTGGGGTGGAAGAAGCAGAAGCTGGAATCAAGACTGCTGGGAGAAATATCAATAACCTCAGATATGCAGATGACACCACCCTTATGGCAGAAAGTGAGGAGGAACTAAAAAGCCTCTTGATGAAAGTGAAAGAGGAGAGTGAAAAAGTTGGCTTAAAGCTCAACATTTAAAAAACGAAGATCATCTGGTCCCATCACCTCATGGCAAATAGATGGAGAAACAGTGGAAACAGTGTCAGACTTTTTTTGAGGGGGCTCCAAAATCACTGCAGATGGTGACTGCAGCCATAAGATCAAAAGACACTTACTCCTTGGAGGGAAAGTTATGACCAACCTAGACAGCATATTCAAAAGTAGAGACATTACTTTGCCGACTAAGGTCCGTCTAGTCAAGGCTATGGTTTTTCCTGTGGTCGTGTATGGATGTGAGAGTTGGACTGTGAAGAAAGCTGAGTGCCGAAGAATTGATGCTTTTGAACTGTGGTGTTGGAGAAGACTCTTGAGAGTCCATTGGACTGCAAAGAGATCCAACCAGTCCATTCTAAAGGAGATCAGCCCTGGGTGTTCTTTGGAAGGAATGATGCTGAAGCTGAAACTCCAGTACTTTGGCCACCTTATGTGAAGAGTTGACTCATTGGAAACGACTCTGATGCTGGGAGGGATTGGGGGCAGGAGGAGAAGGGGACCACAGAATATGAGATAGCTGGATGGCATCACCGACTCGATGGACGTGAGTTTGAGTGAACTCCAGGAGTTGGTGATGGACAGGGAGGCCTGGCGTGCTGTGATTCATGGGATCGCAAAGGGTTGGATACAGCTGACCGACTGAACTGAACTGAACTGAACTGAACTGAACTGAATTTTGAGACTAGTATTGCCTGGGGGCATTGTCCTGTAGTGTAGACATGTTGCCACCAGGTGGCGGCAGTGTGGCACAGTCCTAGGGATTGAGCTTTTGCAAGACTATTCAACCTCTGTCCTTCCCAGACTCCCCAGGCTGTTGCTAAGGGAAACTAAAACATTCTGAATAGAGGGAGGCAAGATTTTAAAAAAGAAAACTATGAACCTCGAGATAATTTACTATACTTTCTTGAGTTCCTATCAAGTCTGAGGTGCAGAGTTGGGGAGGGGGTGGGGGGAGGGAATGTTACAAAGATGGTACATCCTGGGTGGGCTGAAGGCTGGGGTCATAATAACCACAGTGGGTGCCTGTCCTTAGCTTTCTTACTCCTAAGGCAACCTTGTGTGGCATTACTGCAACCAGCCTCTACTCCCCCTGTGTGTGTGTGTGTGTGTTTTGTTTGCTCAAATGTGTCTGATTCTTTGTGACCCCATGGACTGTAGGCCGCCAGGCTCCTCTGTCCATGGGCTTCTCCAGGCAAGAACACTGGAGTGGTTTGCCATGCCCTCCTCCAGGATCTTCCCAACCCAGAGATGGAAGCCTGCTCTCCTGCATTGCAGGCAGGTTCTTTACCGGCCTGAGCCAGCTGGGAAGCCTACCCTGTCAGCCAGTCGCTTCCTTATTTTGGCCTCTGTGATCTGTTTGAAATGCAAGTGTTGTCACGGCAGTCCGCCCCTTGGGTAGAACCCTGGCCATGGATTCCTCTTAGCTCTGGACCCCCACCCCCAGGCCCGGCCTTTGCTCTTCTTTTTCAGGCCATGCTGGTCCACCCCCTGCAGAGGTTTTGTTCCTGCTCTTTTTTGCACCTGGAATGTTCTTGCGTCCCCTCTTCACGGACTGACTCTAACTCCTCTTTCTCAAGGTCTCTTCCTTGACCCCCAGAAGCTCTCCTTCATGACCCTCAGCACAGCTTTATTTTCACATTTGTCATTTATTTGTCTTGGATTCAAGTCTCTCCAGCTCATTTTCCTGCAGGCTCCCTAAGGCAGATCACATGTCTGCGCTGACATCTCGGTGCTGACCCTTGGCAGGTAGATGCTTTCAGGAAGCGCTTATTGACGAAACAAAGGGAAGAGGCTGGCGGCCCAAGGGCCTTGGTTAGGGTCCTGCAGGCAGTAGAGGTGCCGGCCGAGACGGGGCGCAGGTTTCCACTCTGGACACTCAGGTCGAGCCCTTTGTGACCTCGGACTGATGAGCTCCGCACTTCAGTTTCCTTATTGGTCAAATGGTATAAAACCAGGTGGAAGGACTGCTGAACTCCAGGATGGCTACAGAAACAAAATGAGTTGACACATGTGGAGAAAGGATATAGGCATTGGAGTGCTCGCTAGAAACCAACGAAGAATGTAAAATAGCTCATTGATACGGCTTTGTACTGGTTACAGGTTGAAATGAAAATATTCCGAATATATTAGGTAAAATGTCATATTTTATTATACTGTATATTATAAATTAATTTCTTTTTCCTTTCTTTGGCTGCGCTGGGTCTCTGCTGCTGTGTGCGGGCTTTCTCTAGTTGCGGTGCACGCACCTCTTCTTGCAGTGGCTCAGCCTCAGTAGTTAGGGCACCCAGGCTTAGCTGCGCCTCTGCATGTGGAATCTTCCAGGACCAGGAATTGAACCTGTGTCCCCTGCGTTGCAAGGTGGATTCTTAACCACTAGACCGCCAGGGAAGTCCCTCTTTTTTACTTTTTCAAATGTGGCCACTAGAAAATTTTAAATTACACATGTGACCTGCATTATGTTTCTACCAGCCTATCTCACCAGGCTGGCTGGATCGGTCCCCACACCACTCTGGTTCCCTTCCAATCTCCTTTCTATTAACGCTCTGTAGCCAGAGCAATCTTTTCGAAAAGTAATGTAACCCGTCACCTCTTGCGTCTTGCCCCGTCTTACGTAAGACCAATCCTTCATTTCCCTTTGTTAATAGGATGAAGAACCACATCCTGCTGAAGTCTTAAGCCTCTGCCCAGACTGGCCCCAGCTACCCCTCTCCAGGTGGCATGTGAACGCTTAATTATAGCATGTGGGATCAGGTTCCCTGACCAGGGATTGAACCCAGGCCCCCTGCATTGAGAGTTGCAGGGTCTTAGCCATTAGACCACTGGTGAAGTCCCGACAACCTCCTCTTTAAAAAACAAAACAAGAACGTTCCCAGTGGCGCAGTGGATCAGAGCTCGCCTGCCAATGCAAAGGACATAGGTTCCATCCCCGACCTGGGAAGATTTCACATAATACCAAGCAACTAAGCCTCTGCACTGAAACTGCAGAGTCCGCGCTCTAGCGCCCGAGAGCCGTAAGTACTGAGCCTGTGTGCCGCAACTACTGAAGCCTGTGTGCCTGCAGCCTGTGCCCCAAAGCAGGAGAGGCCGCCGCAACGAAGCCTGCTCGCCGCAACTACGGAAAGCCTGTGCACAGGATCAAAGACCCAGTGCGACAAAAAATAAAGAAATCAATACAATAAAATAAAAATTTAAAAAGAAAGAAAGTAGCTATTGCTGTGAGGGTTTTTTTTTAAAAATATTTTATTTTTATTTGTTTTTGGCTGTGCTGGGTCTTTGTTACTGTGCGGCTTTTCTCCAGTTGCGGGGAGCAGGGGCTACTCTCCACTTGCAGAGTGAGAGCTTCTTCTTACGGTGGCTTCTCTGCTTGCAGAGCACAGGCTCTAGGGTGGTCAGGCTTCAGTTGGCGCGTGGGCTCAACTGGAGCTCAGGCTCAATAGCTGTGAGGTCTGGGCTTTGTTGCCCCACAGCATGTGGGATCTTCCTGGATTAGGGATCGAACCTGTGTCTCCTGCATTTGCAGGCGGCGTCCTTTCCACTGAGCCACCAGGGAAGCCCTGCTGTGAGGTTTGGAGAATTATCAGTGAACTGTGCACAATAGAACTTAGTCCAGGCAAATTGCTCTCCTCCTACAGTAGAACAGCTTAACGTTTAGTGAGCAAGCAGAACCTCAGAGTGCAGTTGTGCAGGCTGTTCACTGAGCAAGGAGGCCTGGCCAAATGGGTGGGAACAGGCTGTGAACATTGAGCTCATGTTTTGCTAGCCAAGCTGTGGATCTCCCTGGGGACGGAGTGGGTACCACCCACCCACCAAGTTGGGTGCTGAACATGCTGCATCTGCCTGGAGGGGGTATCTTTTCTAAATTCACCCATGGGTGGTGTGTGGACTAGGTGGGCATGCATTTGTGGTCAGCCCAATGGTATGTTTTAACTGAATCAAGCATTCTATTGTAAGAAATTACGAAGAAAAGACAACTTGTTTATTTGGGGTGCATGCTGCATGCTAAGTCCCTTCAGCTGTGTCCGGCACTTTGAGACGCTATGGACTGTAGCCTCCCAGGCTCCTCTGTCCTGGGAGTGCTGTGTATAAATGGGAGAATATAGCAACGACATCAGCCTTTCTTTCCCTCACCTTCCCAGCTGTGCCCACGAGCTGTGGGATGCTCAGCATCTAGACCTTCTTCCTTGGCACATGATGAGAACTAGAACCGGGTTGGACTGAGGTGGACCCGTTTTGGCTGTTTATCTTGTCCTTAAAGGTGACACTGTGGGAGGTGAGTTGTGTTCCCAAGGATCACGATAGCGTACAAGACAAACTCTGCCTCTCTCTTTAGCAAACACTCCCTGAGGGCCAACCCAGGCGACTCCTTGCCACTGCCGTTGCCCGGCCTCCCCCACCCCCATTTATCAAAGAAGAGCTGTTCTGGGACTTCCCTGGTGATCCCGCAGGGAGCAGGGATTTGATCCGTGGTGGGAAAACTGAGATCCCACATGCCATCAGTGACAGTGAGAGCTGCTCAGTGATGTCCGCCTCTTTGCGACCCAGTGGGCTACACAGTCCATGGGATTCTCCAGGCCAGAATACTGGAGTGGGTAGCCATTCCCTTCTCCAGGGGATCCTCCCAATCCAGGGATCGAACCCAGGTCTCCTGCATTGCAGGCGGATTCTTTACCAGCTGTGCCACAAGGGATGGGGCATGGCCAAAAAAAAAAAAAAAAGCCTGTTCCTCCCCAACCCCTCTCCCCCAAGGGTGGGGATGGATGGGGACAGCATCCAAGGAAGGGTGCCGTTTCCCTGCTGAGTGTTTCGCCCTGAGGTCCAGTCAGACTGGAGCCGCTGTCCCGACTGCTCCAGTTTCTTGGGCTGAGGAAAGGGCAAGTTTAATGAGTCCAGATGTTTTCCTGACTGGTTGTGGGCACAGTGTGAGTGTTCAGGAGGACAAGGAGATGTGTGTGAGGTAGGCTGGGAAGATGGCGCTATCAAGAAGGCAATTTTTTTTTTTTTTTAGAATTAGCTAATTTTTTTTATTATTATTAATGAACAAAGCAAAACAAATACCTGGAATACATGAGGTAGCTAGCAAGTGGCCACAAAGCTGAAGTGCATTTTAAGCTCCATTTATACAGAATTAAAGCTATAGTTGTTTCACATTCTCCTGCTTTAGTAAATAGCAGATTTTCAATTCGTGTTAGTAGGTACAACGAGCTGCTTCCTCAAGATGATCAGGCTGACTTTGACATTCTGTTCTGTTCTTTCTCTTTTTTTGTAGGCATAAAAAAGTTTTATCTTTTTTAAAAAATTGAAGTATAGTTGATTTATTTTCTGTTTCTGTATCTTGTTTTCTTTTAACTAACGTATTTTCATAGTTTATTATTTCTTCTTTCCTAATCAGGCCAAAAAATGAATCTAGAACATTATGAGTCTTTTTCAGATACAAGAGGACATTTGGTTATTTCTTCTTCTTTGTGTAATATTTGGGGGTTCCCAAGAGGCGCAGTGGCAAAGAATCCACCTGCTAATGTAGTAGATTCAAGAGACGCGGGTTCAGTCCCTGGGTTGGGAAGACTTCATGGAGTAAGGAAAGACAATCTACTCCAGTATTCTTGCCTGGAAAATTCCATGGACAGAGGAGCCTGGCAGGGAGCAGTCCATGGGGTCTCAAACAGACGTGACTGAGAGCACTCACACACTCACACACACCTACGTGTAATAGTTAAGTAGGCTTTTATGTTCTAAAGCCACATTGCTGTTTTTTAAACCTTCAAAACCGTATTGCAGGTAGCGTGGCTTTCTGATAAATAACAATGTCTTGTTTGGCATATTGAATGAACTTACGTTTTATGTTTGGCCGAGCTGGTCCACAGCTCTCTGGCTGTGGCCAGTGGGCTTAGTTGCCCCACGGCAGGGGGGATTTTAGTTCCCTGGCCAGGGGTCAAAACTGCACGCCTGCGTTGCAAGGTGAATTCTTAACCACTGGACCACCAGGGAAGTCCCTGGAACGAAAAAGTATCATTACAAGTTTGTTGGTTGAATTTGCTTTCAAATACTTCTTAGCTTTTACCTGTTGACATGAAATCAGGCAAAAGTTTGGGAAGAGAATCAACCGTGAACATCGTGGCAAAACAGATTTACAATGCGAAAGTCCTTCCTATGTGTAATCAGAATTTCTCTGAATAGTCATGTTTCTGCAGCAAGCAAGCATTGACCCCTCAAGTGTCTGGGCCCCAGGGGCTCTGGGGTGGCTCTGTCGCTCGCTGACTCCCGCTTGGTGCTCCGTAGCTGCTGTGCAGCTCTTCACTCCCCCCATCTCTCCAGGCTTCCCACTTGCTCATAGATGAATGCCTTCCATGGAGAAGCTCAGGTAAGACCAGCTACATAATTTGTGGAACCTAGTGCAAAGTGAGAATGTGGGGCTCCTCGTTCAGAAATGACTGAGCATTTCAAGATGGTAGCAGCCAAGCATTATACCCAAATGTGGGACCCTTCTGAGCGTGGAGCTCCGAGCATCTGCAAGGTTGCACACCCATTAAGTCGGCCATGTTCACAATCCTTCTTGATAATGCCAGAGTCTTCCTTTGCTTGAAGCCGACACTGGACTAGGACCACATTGGCTGGCTGCCCTTCTCCTGCCTTGGGCTCCTCAGCTGCTTCTCCTCTGCCTGATGGGTCTATTTTATAATCTAAGTAAGTCCTTCTGAGACCTGAAGCTGCTCTGTGAGAGGGGAGGGGTGTCCTGAGAGCAGACATGGCTGGGGAACCAGGAGACCTGGCTGAGTTCTGTCTCCAGAAAGGGCTGGGTTGGGGCTAGGCTTATATGACAACTGACCTTGGCTTACCCTTGGGTGAGTGCTTGCTAGAGAGAGAAGTTGTCTTGGCACCTGGGAGCTGACGAAAAGCTGCCCGAAAGAGACAACAATGGTAGTATTATTTAATTTTTTGTGTGTGTTTGTGCGTGTGTGTTTTGCACAGTCATCCTGTCTTGCACAGAGCTACTCTGGAAACTTGTCTAGAAATAGTTGGAAATCACCCAGGAAAGTCATGTGTATCCATCACCTTATCATTAAAAGTAATCAGGACTCATTAAAAGAGCTGCCTTCTTGTAAATAAAGGAGACTTTATGCCCAGTGTCCCTTCAATATCCCAACAGTGATGATCCTGAGACAGCTGGAGAGGAAGTACCTAGAGAAGGGCCATGGTGGAAAGTTTCTAGATCTGTGCTGCCTGGTACAGTAGCCACTAGCCACATGCGGTTACTGAGCACTTAGAATGTGGCTAGTGAAACCCAGGAATTACATTTAAATTTTATTTATTTTTAATTAATATCAATCTCAGTAGCCACAGGGAGCCATTAGCAACTGCACTGGACAATGCAGACTAAATCTGGAATCTAGATTCAGAACATTGTAACCCTAAACAATTTTAAAATATTTGTAAAGACCCAAATAATGTAAAAAAGTGGGTCTATTAAATGTTTTAGGCAGACAAAGCACAGCACTGGAAACAGCACAGATAGAAGAGCCTTGTATTGACAAGGAGACAGATATGGAACATTGACTAGGATGTAACAATTGTAGAATTCGTGAGCTGATGAGACCTAAAGCTTTTCAAAGTCCTTTTCCAATTGTGCTGGTAGACCCTGTTGCAGAAACAACCTTGCAACCTGACGATGATGGTAATGTTTTGTCAACGTCATCCACCAAGAGTCATCAAGGACAGTGGTCCTTCCGGTGGAATAAGTAACTCCAAAGTCTTCTTCCCTATAAAAACATGTGAACACTGGCCAAAGACGTTGAAATCAACTTTTTCAGAACTCTGAACATTAATTTATCAAAGGCTTGCAACAGATGCTCAACAGATCAGTCATTAAGAAAATGCAAATCAAAACTGCAATGAGATACCACTTGACACCTACTAGGATAACTATAATAAAAGATGGAAAATAAGTACTGGCAAGGATGTGAAGAAACTGGAATTCTCTGCTTTGCTGGTGTGCATGGAAAATGGCACAGATGCTGAGCATGTTCTCAAAAAATTACCTGATTACCCACAAATTCCTCTCCTGGGTATTTAACCCAAAAAATTGAAAACAGGTATTCAAACAAATATTTGCACATGAATATTTGAAGCCACACTATTCGCAGTATTCTCAAGGTGGAAGCAACTCAAAAGACCATTAGTTGATGAATGGCAAAACAAAGGGTGATTTATCAATGCAATGGAATATTATTTGGGGATCAAAAGGAACGATGCACGTATACGTGCTACTACACAGATAACCCTTGAAAGCATTATATTAAGTGAAAGAAATCAGATACCGTGACCAGATTCCACATGAGTCCCTTGTCCATCTCTCTCTCGAAAGGTAAGTACCATTCATGGTTCTTTATGATTGGTACTTAAGGCAAATTTATAGAGATGAAAAGTGGATCAGTACCTAGAAGGGTGGAATGGGAGGGCGGTGGGAGGCATGTTCGATTGGGAGGGGACATAGGTAAACCTGTGGCTGATTCATGTTGATGTTTAGAAGAAATCAACACAATACTGTAATGCAATTATCCTTCAATTAAAAATAAACAAAACTTGATAAAAAGAAAAGCCGATTAGTGATTGCCAGGTGTTCAGGGAAGGCAGTCATGGGGCTTGCCCTTATAGAGTTCACAGTCTAGCAGAAAAGGCAGACGCTGAACAAGGAGGACAAATGAGATGATAAAATGTACAAGGGGCTACGGTTCTATTCTAAGAGCACGTGGTCCAGTCTGGAGGGGATCCTCCTGAGGGAGTGATATCCACCAGGACCTGCTGGGTGAGAGGCCACGAGCCAGAGTGGCGGCGGGGGAGAAAGGAGGGCCAGCCTTCAGTTCACCCCCTTCTCTTGCTGCCTTTTCTTCCAACCCTGACACACCTGATCCTCCCCACTGCTGCCAGAGAGGCTTTCCTAAAATTCACATTTGTGCTCGTCACTTACTTGAAACCCTTGACTGAAAAAAACCATAAAGAACTATGAATGATACTTACCTTTGGGGAGAGAGACGGACAGGGGAAATTTTTTGTTTTTTCATTTTGTGCTTTTCTGTGTTTGTATTTCCTACATGTACAGCTTCTGCTTTTAAAACGTCAACAGAGGTCATTTCCTTGATATTGTCCCTTGATATTTCCTTAGGAGATTATATTTCTCTTCACGCTCTTCTCTGACTTTCTGCTGCCACCTGGAGAAAAAGCCATTTGTTTAGCAAATACGACCTTCCCTCACATCTCCCCCTTTTTTTTTCAACCCCAGTTGATGCTCCAGTATTTAGGCAGCACCTGTGAATGAGAAATGACAGAAACGTGACTCAAAATAATGTATGCTCTTGGCTTTGGTTCTGGTTGGTTTAGTTCTCACCCTGGCCTTTTTGTGTGTGCAACTGGCATGTGCTGGGAGCATTGCCCTACCTGTTCTGTGCCCGTTTTCTATTTGACTGTCCTATCGGGTAGGCAATGCTTATTACTCTCATCTCATAGAGAAGAAAACCAAGACGAGAGAGGCTAGGCAGCTCCCCCAACGTTTCACAGTTAGTAAGGGAGCTGGAACCAGACCGTTTCTGTCATTTCTCATTCATAGGTGCTGACTAAAATACTTGAGCATCAACTGGGATTGCAAAAAAAAAAAGAAGGGAGATGTGAGGGAAGGTCGTATTTGCTAAACAAATGGCTTTTTCTCCAGGTGGTAGCAGAAAGTCAGAGAAGAGCGTCTTTGCCTCCAGAGCCTGCCACCCAGGACATGGATCTCTTGCTGAAGACCTCCAGGGTCGGGATCCAGAGGATATCTTCCTCCAAACCCTCATAAAGTGAATCTGATTGGCCCTCCTTGGGTCACATGGCCTCCCTGCGCCAAACCTTGGTGCTGAGGAAATGGCATGTTCTGATTGGTCAGGCTGTCTAGGAGGACTGGGTTTTCTCACCTGAAAGTGGGGGGCTTTGTTGCCTTTGCTCTGAGTCTAGCCACAGGATTCCACCTTGCATCTTCTAATATGCATCACACTCTCTTTACTTCTTTGTCCCCGCTTATGCCCTTTCTTCTTCCTGGGACTACTCCCCAGTCCCTTCC
>SJYX01023908.1:7758-70273 GCA_006410675.1 Oreotragus oreotragus | reverse complement strand
GGTTCAGGATGCACCAGAACCAAGCAAAGCAAGTCAGATGCTATCCAAGGATTTGAAAACGTAAGTGAGGAATCAGAGGCAGAAGATGCTCAGAGCTGCACCATCACCCATAGGGCCCTAGTTGTCTACTAAGGCTGGGGCACTCTTGCTGAGCAGCCCTGAGGCTGCTCAGATCCTTTAGCTTTTTCTTACAGCTGTCCAGAAAAATCTTCCCTGGGATTCAGTTTAGCCAGAGTCAGTTTCTGTGGCTAAAGACTAGAAGAATCTTAGTAGACAAATGCCTCTTGCTCTGGTCATACCTGTGCACACCTGTCATACGCCTGCAGAGCTGAGTTATTTGCTCACTAAACCAGTTTCCCTGCATACACGGTATTGTCCCCATTTTACAGATGAAGTAAGCTCAGCTTTAAAATGTTAAATGCCTTGCTCAAGTTTACACACTTGATAACACTGGGACAGATAGGTACTTGGAATAATGGGAAAGGAATGGTTTTATGGAAATGCAGTCATCATTGTTGTTCCATTGCCTGGTCGTGTCTGAAACTTTGCGACCCGTGGACTGCAGGACACCAGGCCTCCCTGTCCCTCATCATCTCCTGAAGTTTGCTCAAGTTCATGGCCGTTGCATCGGTGATGCCATCCAGCCGTCTCAGTCTCTGATGCCCTCTTCTCCTTCTGTCCTCAATCTTTCCTAGCATCAGGAAGTCGAGTCGGCTGTTCACATCAGATGACAAAATAACGGAAATGCAGACCTGGGTTCAAATTACAGCTCTGCCACCAGTCAGTCAGTCAGTCAAGTTACTGACTACTTAACTTTTAGCCAGGAGAGGTATTAACTGAACGTTTGATGGTTGCCACGTAAGGTTATTTGTATATATGATGTCATTTAATCCTTACGACAACTCTGTTGGGTAGGCCTTATTTCCCCTCAATTTACAGTTGAGGAAACTGAGAATCAGAAGCAGTCAAGTGACTTGCTCAAGATCACAAGAAGAAAAAACGTAGTGAAAGAATTTATCTCTAACTGTGAAGAGAGCGTGGGAATCGACAGAGTACGGGAAAGAAAATTTCACATTTTTTCCAGACACTTTCCTCTCAAGTTTGAATTTTTACAACATGTGAATTGCTCCCCAGGTGGCACTAGCAGTAAAGAACCTGACTGGCAAGGCAGGAGACTTGACAAATGTGGGTTCGATCCCTGGATCGGGAAGATCCCCTGGAGGAGGGCTCGGCAACCCATTCCAGGATTCTTGCCTGGAGAATCCCATGGACAGAGAAGCTTGGTGGGCTACAGTCCATGGGGTTGTAAAGAGTCGGACATGACTGAAGTGACTTAGTGCACACACATAGAAAAAAGATTAAAATGTCTGAATAATATTACTATCACTGTCTGAAGGCTTTAAGGTGGTAGGTGAAGTCTGGGGAGGAAATACCCCGCCATAACCACAGAGTGTTGGGGGAGAGTGTGGCAGCCAACCTCCAACCTTCACCTCCTGATATCCAAGGCCACAGGTAGACTCATTTGGCATGAGTCTAACTTGAGTGATCAGTAGAATGTAGCAGAAGTGTGTGCTTTCTGAGGCTAAGGTCACAAAAGTCTTTCATTCTGGACTCTGCCTTGAGCTCTGGATCACACCCTATGGAGGATGCCAGCTGCCATGTTATGGGAATGCTTCAGCAGTCCAGTGGACGCCTTCGGGGAGAGGAACTGAAGCCTCCGGCCAACAGCCAGCTCCAACTTGCCAGCTACGTGGGTGAATGACCTTGGAAATGGATCCTCCAATGCCAGTCAAGCCTTTAGATGACTGCAACCTCATGAAATTCCTGAGTTAGAGCTACCCAGCTGAACCCTTCTTGAATTCCTGACCCCCAGAAACCATCGGGAGTAATAGACATCTATCATTTGTTTAAGCCACCAGGTTTTGCGATGATTTGTATAGCAGCAACAGATGACCAATTATGAGGGTGAGTGGAGTGGGGTGGAGGTCATGGTTGCTTGTTTCACTCTGTTTTTCAAACTTGCCACAGTGTCATATTCCTAAAGACAGAGTAAGGGACAAGCTAGGTGATGAAATAGTGAATCCCACTAGGGGACTGAAATTAAAACAAAACAAAACATGGGGGGCCCCTCTAAGTTAATGATTACACAAGAAAGCAGGTTTGCTTAACCACAAAACCAAGCAGGCTTGCTTAGCAACAAAACGATGTAACAGAAGCAAGAATTATGCTCCAGAACGCTAAAACAATGGCAGCATGAGATCCACGTCCTTCTTTGTGAGTTAATGATTCCTAGGACATGCTCTCTGTACACATAAAAAATGATAATTTACAGAAAAGTACTCACTTACAGAGACCTGAAACAGTTTCTACAGTCCTGACTTGACCAGGTAGAAACAACAAAAAAATCTGCTCAACCTGGAGGAGGAGCTCATGTTGGAAGCATGACGTCTACTCAAGAAAGACAAAGAAGCTCTTGTCCCCCTCCCCACTCTTTTGATTATAAAACTGTAGCTCGCTAAGTTCTCAGGGCAGCACCCTCTCCCCCGCCTGCTTGTAAGCCTCAAAATCATCCTGTTCTAACAAAGCACTTCTTATCTGTCACTTTGCCTCTCACTGAATTCCTTCTGTGCTGAGACATAAAGGACCAGAGGTCTTCGGAGCCCGCCAGAATGCCACCTGTAGTTTGCTATAACTTCAAAAAACAGTGGCAAAAGTCATTTAAAAGAAGAGAGAGAAACAGGTTATCTCTATACTTCTGTATTTGTTCCAATACTCCATGGAAATACCCCATGAAAATATTACCATGTCTTAGTATTTACTTCTTTTTTTTTTTTAACTAAGATAATAAAAATAATGCAATGTATCAGGAAAGGCATTTGAATATGTGTTGTACTTTTTTCTGCTGCTAAGTCACTTCCGTCGTGTTCAACTCTTTCTGACCTATTGACTGCAGCCTGCCAGGCTCCTCTGTCCACGTGATTCTCCAGGCTAGAACACTGGGGTGGGCTGGCATTGCCTTCTCCAACTTGTCTCTAATCTTTCAAAATATATTTAATATTGGATCTGAGCTCCGAGGGGTGCTGTGTCATACCAGTGACTCGATCTTCAGTCTGACTCCTGGGGAACCAAACCACATCCCACTTCTGCAAAGTGGAGTTGCTAGGAGCGCCAGTGATGGGTGGAGGTCTCTATCCATTGCCCAAGTCTGGTTGCATCATTTACTCATCAACTGTGTGTCGAGACGGTACTGTCTCTGAGGCCTATTGCTGGGGAGACATTTGCCAGGGGAAGATACAAGTCACACACCGGGGAAGAGCTTTAATCATATAAGGCAAGAAAGAGTTAATGCCAAATGAGTGAGTGCAATGAGTCCTGAAGTTCCTGGAACCTAGCAGGCAGGGGCTGCTCCAGGGACAATCAAGGGGAGAAATCTCACCTTCACCCTCCAAAGACATGGCATTTCCACGTGGGACAAGGAGGAACAGAGAGGCTTTTAAGGGGCAGAGTCAGGGACTGGAAAGGAAGACGGTGTCTTCTTCGGCCCCTGGGCACAGTTTCTCTCTTCTATACCTTCACAAAGCCACCAGGCTGCTGGCTGGTGTTCTCCAGCAGCCCCAGCCTTGCTGTTGGGGCGGCTCTCTTTCATGGCTCTGCAGAGTTGCCCTGGTCCTCAGCCAGTCTTGCCCCCATCAGCGCCAGGAGAAACTGGAAGATACTGGACACTGGCTGGGGCGCTGCCAGCAAGTGCCAGGCTGTTGGCAGCTTAGATGGTTTCCTTGAGGGGCGAGACTCCCAGCTGCTGAAGAGAAACTTCTTCACCCTTCTCTTCTGCATCTTTCCTGGACAAGCGTTCTTTGACTCTGTTGAAATGAAAAGACAAATGACATAAAAAGGAGGTGATGAGGGGCAGGGGCGGTGAGTGTTGTGATCAAGGGTGTATTTGCTCCACATCCAGGAGGTATATCTCTGCTGTCCCAAAGTCCCCAAAGAAGGTGACCCGTCCTCTCGTCCCTGTGAGGAACCTCAGCGGGTGCCTCCCACCGTCCCGTCCACTCCCTCACTCTCTCCTGAGGTCCACAGCCAACAGGGGCTGGCCTTGCTGGTATCAGCCAGACTTGGAAAGGATGCCGAGTCAAAGTCTTCAGATGAGGACCTGAGGCCAGACACACACCCCAGCTCACACAGCTGATGAACAGGGCACCAGGCTCAGCCCACTTTCTGCTGCTGGGCCGGGCTTGCCCAGGGACCAGGGGCATCAGTGAGACCCCGGGACTGGGCCCTGGCCCGGGTAGAGGTCAGTCACTCAGGAAGCAGGGAGGGAGGAGTCAGGTGAGGATGAGGGCAGGGAGGTCACTGCAATAGCCTCCCAGTAGCCCGAGGGCTGCCCCCAGGGCTGCCTGTCCCTGACCATATCTGGTTTCCTAGTCCACTCTCTAGTCTTTGAAATCATTGTGTTCTGACGGCCTTCTGTTTATTTCAGCCTCCTCCTGCACAGACTAAGAACTATCTGTTTTTCTACTTAGTTTTTCTTATCTTCTTGTCTTAATCACTCACATAGCTTGCCAGATTCTCCTGTCCAGTTTCAGCTGGTTCCATTTTAAGAACTTTTTCCACGTTCAAAACATTTCATCAGTGTTTTTTTTTTAATTTTTAATCCTTACCTATTCTATTTCTGATCTTTTAGTTCAATGGTTTAAGCCTTTGTGTGTGTGTGTGTGTGTGTGTGTGTGTGTGTGTGATCATGTCCTAACGTAATCACAGAGAAACATTTTTCTTCTTGTTTTACTGTTCTGCATCTCTCTTTTCTGCCCATTAAGCCTCATTTTCCTGAATTCTGTCCCTTAGGGTCACTGAGGGACAGAAGCTTGTTGGTTTTGTTTGCTAAATGCCTGTGGTGGGGAGTGAGAGGTGGTTCTCTCCAGTTCTGTCTAATAGATTCCTTTTCCCTTTCAAAGATGATTCCTAAAAA
Source organism: Oreotragus oreotragus (assembly GCA_006410675.1). NCBI lineage: Eukaryota > Metazoa > Chordata > Mammalia > Artiodactyla > Bovidae > Oreotragus > Oreotragus oreotragus. The sequence goes on along the minus strand of SJYX01023908.1, from coordinate 65,304 downwards.
TCCAGAGGCAGACATTCTCCACATTCAACTGCTGCAATGGGTAGGCTTGCTCAGTGTTATTTTTTAAACTCATCAAATGAGCAAAGACGACCAGAGGCAGCCTCTTCATGTAATCCATAGTCTTTTTTTTTTTTGGCCGTGCCTCACAGCTTGCAGAATCTTCGTTCCCTGACCAGGGATTGAACCCAGAGCACAGCAGTGAAAGTGTGGAGTCCTAACCACTAGACCCCCAGGGAATTATCAATGGTCTTCTTTTTTTAAGTATCTGAAATACAGTATAAAATATATATATAAGTATCTGAAATATAGTATGTATATATATACACACATACACAGTGATTAGGACTCCACGCTCTCAAGGTAAGCATTAAAAACACGCTTGGGTCCGCCATGCAGCTGGTGCTCGCTATGGGTGGGAGGGCAGCAGGAGGGCCTAGCTGACCAAGACCTGGCCCTTGGCCTTGGTGGAAACCAGACCTCCGCTGAAAGGCTGAACTTTTCTCTCCACCCTTCACCTCTGCATGCCCCCACCAGTGGGAAGAGCTCCATGGAAGGTTGCTGGTTGGACCTTCGGCACTTTCTCAGGCCAGGCTATCTCTCTTCAAGGTTTTCATGACACCTCAGAAGCTTAGGGGAGCTTTGGTTTCACCCAGATCCTTCCCTCACTTCTAGGCCTGGGAAATGGGAACTGGCCTAATTGAATTCTTACAATTTTTTTCACTGTGTGACTCATCTCTTTGATTACCAAAGAAAACCTGCTCAATGCAGATAATTTGGAGAAAAAAATTCTAAATATAAAGCAGCCAGGAAAAAAATAAAATATCACATATACTTTGAGACAACCACTGTCACCATTTTAATATTTATTTTTTCTCTTTTGAGTCTCTATTTCTTGACATAATTAGGAAAGTGTCCTAATTATAACACACTGTTTAATAGCATATTATAAACATTCCCCATGCCATTAAAAACTCCTCAACATAACATTTAACTAGTTCACAGTGTATCATAGATTATCTAAATTGCCGGATATTTGGAGAGTTGACATTTTTTTCTGATACATTAAGCATGATGATGAATATCCTTGTAAATAAACTTAGTCCACATTTCAGCTAATTTTTTTAGAGCAGAGTCTTGGAAATGTCATTGCTGCCTAGAAGCTTGTGAAAATTTTTCCAACTCATGGTCAGTAATGCCAAAGAACCTTCCAGAAAGCTTGCAGGAGTTTCCTCCTTGCTACATGTACATCTCCTGCATTGAAAATGTTTCCTTAGTGAATATTTAAAAGAGGACATCATATGGTTTTATTTGTATTTCTCTGATTATGACTGAGGTGGTTATTTTTCTTCTGTTTACTTCCTACTGACATTTCCTTTTTTGTAAATGTTCTATTCTTACATAAAAGGGCCTTAAGAAAAAAAACAGGATTAGTCAACTGCTCTTTTGCTATGTTGCTCCAACAAACTAGGGCATAGACCCAACTGGGGCTGAGCCCTGGACCACATCAGGCATTCAGATACTCTCAGAAACAGTATTTGGTCTCGTGTTGAATGAAGGATCTTGAGGATGAGCAACTTGAACTTTAGAAACAGGCATTTTCTTTTCACCTTAATCTTTAACATCCTAGGCCTGTGACTGGCATTCATAAGTATCTGATGAGATTAGAAACAGAAAAATGAGAGGGGCTGAGAAGTTCTGAATTCTTATTGTCTAAATGTCTGAAACTCCACTCGACTGTCTCATCAGAAAGGCTGTGTCTAGCCTCTCCTTCCCCAACAAACCAGAACAAGTCCAGACGTTGCCATCTCATGTTTGGTTGGACAAGAACAGTCAAGCAGAACTCTGGACTGGTCACTGAAGAAGCCCAGGTACTACTTCTATAATTTATCATATGCTGGTCAAGCCTAAATCTCCTCTTGGAGGCAGCCTCTTACCAGCCTGTCTACACTGTTGATTGAAAATTATAGATTTGTGGTCTGCATCCATCTGGCTTACCAGATGACACAGGCTGGCTTGGGCTTTGACCAACAGAATGGAAACGACCCTTCAGCCTGCTTGTGCTTGGCCTCCCTGAGATCGAGACCCACATCCTGATGGCTTGTGATGCGGGAATGAATGGCATCCTGGGGGCTCTGAGGACCCTGGCAGATGCGCTGGGTGCCCTGGCCCTTCCCGATGTTAGCCTATATTTTCTTCCTCCTGCCATATTGTATCCTTTGAATTACGACAACCTTAGATAAGCGTGCTTTGTGGAGTCTCATTAGTGCTTCCAATGATAAAATCCTGTGCAGTTGCTGGTGTAGTGGAAGTCAAAGAGCAAAAGACCTACTCCAGCCTGAAAGAGACGTGACAACTAAATGCCACTTGTGATTCTGAACCCGACCCTCCTGCTCTATAGGACGTGGTTGGGGAGGACGTGAATGAGGTCTGAGGGTGAAATGGTAGTCACATAGCAACATTAACTTTCTGCTGTATGCGGTGGCTGTATTGTGCTCATGCAGAAGAAGGTGAAGGTGAAGTCGCTCAGTCGTGTCCGACTCTTTGCGACCCCGTGGACTGTACCCTACCAGGCTCCTCCATCCATGGGATTCTCCAGGCAAGAATACTGGAGTGGATTGCCATTTCCTTCTCCAGGGGATCTTCCCGACCCAGGGATCGAACCCGGGTCTCCTGCATTGGAGGCAGACGCTTTAACCTCTCAGCCACCAGGGAAGCCCAAACACCCTTGGAAAAATTACACATGAACATATTTGAAAGAGATTTCAACAACGTTCTCCGTATGGTTCAGAAAAAAAAGTTCTTTGTCCAACATTAGCACTTCTGTTTGAGATTGTTCCAAATCACACAAGCGTGTGTATATACATATATACCCACAACTATAAAAATAAACAACAAAAGCAATACAAAATACGGGACTACTTTGTCATGCTTAAGAGAACTTTTTGTACTGTGGCCGTCACAAGCTCTTCCTCACCCCTGGGAGGAGGGGACTCCTGCTAGACCAGACCCAAACAGTAGATCGTTGTGAGAAAGAATCGCTTGTTGTCAATTGCTGTAAATATCAAAATTATTTGGGGCAAATGGTGCCCCCAATTCAGTTGGTTCATAGCCAGTAACAACATACTGTAGTTTCATAATTAATTGTTCCTGGCAAGGTCAAAGGAAAGTATACTACCTAAAACCAGAATTTCATTTGGCATTACTCAGATTTTTCTATAGCCAGGGCAAGCAAAATCTGATTTTAAAAATGCCCAGGCCAGACCATTACAGTGGTTCTCTCTGTCATATTAGGGAAGGACACTTCGCCAGTTTCTCTTCCAAGTACCTGGGGCCCTCAGGCAACATCTGAGCACCTGCGAACAGGTTCCGGACTGGGTTATTGACAAATACTTACCAGCCCCTGGGATATCTGGACCTACATCTGTTCTGTGGGACAACTAGGGGCTAAGAGCGAAAGGAAGAGCGTTCCAGACAGGGAGCCCTGGTGGTGGGCAGGGGTCGACCACGGGAGGGTGGGCAGGGACCAGATCCTGAGAGTTTTGTAAGGTTTCAATTTTTATCCTCAGTGCAATAAAGAGCCACGAAAAGGTTCTGAGGAGAGGAATGCTGTGATTCTACTCATAGGATAAGTCCTTCACACCAGCACCTGTGTAGAAAGGAAAGAGGAGAGAGGCAGGGAAGGATCTGAAGTTTTTGTGATTGTTCAGACAAAAGATGATGGTGGCCAGGAAAGTGGAGAGAGATGGACAGGTTCAAAACATCTTTTGGAGGTAGAATTGACAGGACATGTCAAGGTCTATATCCTTGATCTATATGAATCCAGACTTTGTCCACAGCTCAGGGTAGAAACAGGGTGTTTATGGTTTGGGTTATGGATCCCGCAAGGCATACAGGATCTTAGTTCCCCAACCAGGGATTGAACCTGTGCCCCCTGCAGTGGAAGCGCAGAGTTCTAACACTGGACCTCCTGAAAATTCCATGGGGGCTTATTTTTAAGGGATGCAAACACAGTGCATGTACACAGGCCTCTGGGCACAGATGGTTCAGCTGTGGCATCAAGCTAGACCCAGAGGGGTTCCCTGGCACCCTAAAACTGAGGCTCATCCCGGAGCCCTTGCTGGTGAGAAATGCCTCAAGAAGCCACACAAGTCCCCTCTGGCTCTTGTTTTAGAAACGTTGTCAAGGACATCCCTGTCAGCTCACACAGTGATCTCCCTGAGAAGACGCGTTAGAGGCACATCTTCCAGTGCTAGCTGCTGAGAAAAACCTCCTCTTCTTGGAGGAGCTGGTGTTCCTTGTCCTCTCTGAAAAGAGTCATCTATGAGGGGTCTCCCTTTCTGCTGCCAGAAAGCTTAGAGCCAAGGTGGACAGCCAGAGGACAACCTCATGGGCTGGTCTCTGCTTCAAACTGGGACACCTCTTCCCCCGGCTAAACATCACCCCACTGCTCTGCCACATTTCGCTTCAACTCGTCCTACTTTTCCTGGTCTATAGGTTATTCTTATTTCTGTTTCACCATTCGCCTTGCAAAGATGGAGGCGGGCAGGACGCTGGTCTCTTGGGCTCTGTTGTTGCTACCAGGCAACGTGTTAGCAGCACGTGAAGGACCCGCACTTGTCTCCGCTGCCCACCCTGACTGTGCCCAGAGGCCCCTCACCTCCTCTCCATCGCCTCGATGGTCTCCACCAGGGGCACGTTGCGTGTCTCAGCCAGGAAGCAGACGGCCAGCCCGGCCAGGATCGAGGGGGCCCCGAAGCCCACGGGCGGCAGGACAGCGCTGAACTCCCCGAGCATGGTGAGCAGCGGGGCCGCCAGGCCCCCGAGCCGGGCGTTGACCGAGGCAAAGCCCATTCCCATCTGCCTGTCGAAGCAGGGGGCCGGGTTAGCCACTGTGGCCTGGACACCTGGAGGGCCCAGCGTGCCAGGTCCTGGGTATGGGAGCAGAGCAGAATGGAGAGTGGGTCCTGCTTTGGCAAGCCCAGCAGGTGCCAGCCTGGAGTGAGGTCCTCCCAGTTTGGGGCCAGCACCCTTGCATACCACCTCACCTGCCCCCAGGCCCCCACCTGATCTCCGTAGGGTACAGCTCTCCCGTCAACAGGTACACGCAGATGAAGGAGCTGGCCAGGCAGCCTTTGCCCAGTGCCGCCTGGGCTGTGCGCAGGCTCTGCATATCTGGGGGACAGGGGGACAGAGTTGCAGGGGGAGCCCAGAGCCCAAAAGGGGAGCAGGGAGGCACAGCAGGGTGGGGCTGGAGGGGGAGGGACTCCTGGGGAGGAGGGTGGATGAAGCTCAGAGCCTGCAGAGGGAGAAAGGAAGCAGAGCCCTGAGGGTAGAGGCTCGGATTCCAGAACATGGAGGGGAGGGTGGGGGCTTTCTGCCTCCCGGGACCCGGAAGTCTGCACATGCCCTTCTCTGCCCTCTGCCTCCTTCCTGCATTATTCCATCTCTCACCAGTCCTTCTGGGAAGGCAGGCCAAGCTGCAGAGTTAGGCCTGGGTTCCAACCCCAGCTCTGAGTCAGCTGGGTGACCTGGCCACTTTGACTCAACCTCTCTGAGCCTCCCTGTCCTCATCTGTAAAAACGAGGAAAAAGTGCTCAGTGTCATTGAAAGTTTGCTGTTACCATCTTATTCATCATGTAGTTGGTCATAAACAGCAAAATTCCAATGACAAGCCCAACATCAGGGTGATGGTCAAAGAAATTATGACACGTCCTCTGGATTTGAGGGAAGCTCCCGCTGAAAACTGGAATCAGGAGAGGAGATTTTATAGAACACCCACACCTGGGCCCTGCTCCATCTTCAGTACATCAAAGCCTCCTGGGGCTGGTTCAAGTTTGGGTATTTTTAAAAGACCCCCTAGGGGAGTCTGATGTGCAGCTAGAGTTGAAAAACACCGATCAGGTTAAATACTAAATAGTATAAAAAATTAGGGTCATGAAACATTTGCATTAATGTGGAAAAACAAATTTGTTTTACAACAAATAGTGAAAAGAGATATATGTTTTATATAGATAACTATGTACAATATATACATATATAATCCTATTCATAGTATTATGTATATATTTATCTCAATTATGTCAAGTACAAAATCTATGAATAGGAAAAAAAGATTGGAAGAAAATAAGTCAAAATTTCAATAGTAATAATCTATCTATTCTACCATTCCCTCGTGGCTCAAACAATAAAGAATCTGCCTGCAATGCAGGAGACCTGGGTTCAGTCCCTGGAATGGAAGATGCCCTGGACTAGGGATGGCAACCCACTCCAGTATTCTTGCCTAGAGAATCCCATGGACAGAGGAGCCTGGTGGCTATAGCTCATGGTGGTCACAAAGAGTCAGAAATGACTGGGCGACTAACACACACACACATCTATTCTTCAGGGCAGGATCTGAAGCACAGAGAAACCAAACAACCTGCCCAAGGCCATAGTGGCAGAACTGGGGGTCACAGCTGGGCCCTTGGCTTTGCTCAGGTCTCTGATATGTAAGCCTGGCTTCTTGCTGTGATCAGTGTACTAAATACTGAGGTTTGCGTCCCTCTCTTTGAGACTGGTTGCCTTGGCCTGGAGCCCATGGGCTTTGGGAGTTTTCAAAGGTCTCCAGATTGGTGATGATTGCAGCGAGCTTTGTAAACCACTGTTTCAGATCCAGCTGGTGGAAGTTCAGACCCTCAAGTGCCTAGCCAGTCTCCAGGGGGACTTGCCACCCCACCCTCTGCCTCTCCAGCTCATCTTAGTGAAGTGAAAAGTGACAGTGGCATTTGCTCAGTTGTGTCCAACTCTTTGCGACTCCATGGACTATAGACACCAAGCTCCTGTCTCCATGGAATTCTCCAGGCAAGAGTACTGGAGTGGATAGCCATTCCACTCTGCAGTGGATCTTCCCAACCCAGGGACAGACCCAGGTCTTGTGCATTGCAGGCAGATTCTTTACTATCTGAGTCACCAGGGAAGCCCTGGCATTCTTATCCATCATTCTAATATCTCTGGCAAGACACTAAATGCTCTGAGGGCGAAGACTCACGTCCTTTGTAGATTCTCCACTGCGATACTGTCAGTAGATCCTAGTGCTTATTGAAAACTCCAGTAGTCTATAGTCACTTTCTTTCCAGATCCAGAAGAATATCCCTCAGCCTTGTTCCTGCACAGTGTCTGTTGGCCCTCAAACCCTCAACCCCAAAGGCAGAAGCAGGCAGCTCACCTTCCGGCACAAACATGTTCGAGATCACCATGAGGCCGGCCAGGATGAGGAAGGAGGCCACTGTGGCCCGGCGGCCCACGTAGATCATGGTGGTGGTGGCCACCAGCATGGCCGGGATGTCTATGACGCCAAATAGGACCTGCACCAGATACACGCTGAGCCCAAACTTCTGCAGGTCCATGGCCAGGCCGTAGTAAGCCAGGGAGTTGGAGAACCTGGCAGAGGAGGCAGATGGCCCTGCTTCAGCCCAGAGCTCACTGTCCTGGATCTGAGAAGGGCACCCAAGGGTGAATGGCACAGGGCTCCTCTGCAGACTCTAGCATCAAAATATTCCCAGAACCTGACTACATCAGGGGGAGCAAAAATGCCCTGGCTTGGCAGGACCTCCCTCCTGGTCTCCTAAGCCTCTGATTTTGGCCTTGGAGCCCACGCCCCTCCATCCACATCCCTTCCCAGCCACCCTGAGTCCAGCCAGCACCATTCCAGCCCCTCCGTCTCCAGTCTTCAGCGGGTGATCTGATCTGGACAGGACATCAAGAATTAGAGGGAGGTTCAAGAAAAAGCTTGTGACCATTTAATATGGCTTGTCTTGAAACTTCTGTAAATCCTATGTTTTAGTAAAATATTTTTGTTATTCTTAAAAAAAAAAAAAAAGGAGTTGGAGGGAGGGACATTCCCGGTGGTCCAGTGATTAGGACTCAATCCCTGGCTGGGGAGCTAAGATCTCAGGGTTCACAGCCAAACTGACTGCACTAGCCCAGAATTCCAACACTTGGGGTCTCCATAGAAACTTACAAGGTCCCTGAAACAGTGTCTCAAAGAGTTACTTGAACATCCATGTTTATAGCAATGTCACTCACAATAGCCAAAAGGTGGAAGCAAGCCAGGTGTCCATCAACAGCAAGTGGTCTACATATGCAATGACTCAGCCCGAAAAAGGCAGAAATCCTGACCATGCTATGACACGAATGGACCTTGAGGACATTGTACTAAGTGAGATAAAAAGAGAAGTAGCGTATGATTCCACTTACGGGAGGCCCCTAGAGTGGTCAGGCTCACAGACATGGAGGGTAGAATGCTGGTTGCCAGAGGTTTGGGGGGGAGCAGGAATGGAGGAGATATTGTTTAATAAGTACAGAGTTTCAGGGTTGGAAGATGAAAGGAGTTCTGCTGATGGTGGTACAACGATGCGGTAGGTACGCAACACGGCTCAGCCGCACCGTTACAGACGGTCAGGACGCTGCGACTTCCCTGGTGGTCCAGTGGTAGACTCCACACTTGCACTGCAGAGGGCACAGATTTGATCCTTGGAAACTAAGATCCCATTTGCCACGTGACATGGCCCCCCAAAATTGTTAAGATGCTAAAGTTTATATCATGTGTATTTTATGACACTTTCTGGACATGAAACAAAATAAAATGTCCCTGAGGAAGGGGCTTGAGATGGGCCCTCATGACCCACCTTCATAGGTCTTGTTTCTCTGTAGGACATGCTGGCACAGACCCAGGAGTGTAGGGAGATGGGGAGTGGAAGAACAGAAAGTGGCACTGGGCTCTCTCCTACCAGGGCCCAGCATCAGCCCCCAAACCTCTTACCATCCCTCCCGGTTATCCCCAGCTGTGTGAGTCAGCGAAGATGGAGAAAAGGAGAACAGACTTCAGGAAAAGCTGACAGTCATTCTTGTGGGCACTGTTGGCAATAGCCCAGACGTGGAAGCAACCTAAACGTCCAGGGACAGGTGAATGGATAAAGAAGTGATAGGACTTCCCTGGTGGTGCAGGGGTTAAGAATCCACCTGCCAATGCAGGGGACATGGGTTCGATCCCTGGCCCAGGAAGATTGCACATGCTGTGGAGCAACTGAGCCTGAGTGCCACGTACTAAAGCCTGCGTGCCCTGGAGTCCGTGTTCCACAACAAGAGGAGCCACAGCAGAAAGAAGTCGTGCGCCCAGCTGGAGAGTAGCCCCAGCTCTCCAAAACTGGAGAAAGCCGCTGCAGCAGCGAAGACTCAGTGCAGCCAAAAAATATATATATAGAGAGAATGAATCAATAAATTTTTTAAATAAAATAAAGAAGATGTGGTATATTTATACAGTGGAATATTACTCAGCCACAAAAAAGAATTCAATAATGCCATTTGCAGCAACGTGGAAGGACCTAGAGTTTATCACATCAAGTGAAGTAAGACAGAGGAAGATAAATATCATTTGATATCACTTATATGTGGAATCTAATGATATAAATGAGTTTATATATGAAACAGAAAGACCCACAGACATAGAAAAGAAACTCACAGTTTTTATAGGGAAAAACAGAGGAATTTGAAATTAACATATCGAGTCTGAGAGAACTCCGGGAGTTGGTGATGGACAGGGAGGCCTGGCGTGCTGCGATTCATGGGGTCGCAGAGAGTCGAACACGACTGAGCGACTGAACTGACTATATACCTACTATAGACAAAATAGATAACCAACAGATACCTACTATACAGCATAGGGAACTATACTCAATATTTTGTAATAAACTATAAGGGAAAAGAATCTGAAAAAAAAATAATGTATAACTACATCACTTTGCTGTACACCTGAAACTAACACAGCATTGTAAATCAGCTATGTACTTCAGTTTAAAACATAAGAGGGAAAAATGATGGATTTTTCTGGGTGAACCTGACCTAGTCATGCTGCTGCTGCTGCTAAGTCGCTTCAGTCGTGTCCGACTCTGTGCGACCCCATAGACGGCAGCCCACCAGGCTTCCCCGTCCCTGGGATTCTCCAGGCAAGAACACTGGAGTGGGTTGCCATTTCCTTCTCCAATGCATGAAAGTGAAAAGGGAAAGTGAAGTCGCTCAGTCATCTCCGACTCTCAGCGACCCCATGGACTGCAGCCCACCAGGCTCCTCCATCCAAGGGATTCTCCAGGCGAGAGTACTGGAGTGGGTTGCCATTGCCTTCTCCAGAAATCCTTTAATTCTGGATATAGAGGTCAAAGGTGGGGAAGTCAAAGACTCCAAATGTGAGAAGGATTTGCTGTGATGAAAATTTTCCTTTGAGATGGAGGTGGCCATATGGCAAGAATATAAATAGCCTCAATGACCTGAGAGTGGCCCTTGGCTAACAACTAGTGGAGAAATGAACACGTCAGTCCCACAACAACAAAGAACATGTCAGTCCCACAGCAACAAAGAACATGTCAGTCCCACAACAACAAAGAACGCAGCCAACAATTTGAATGAATCTGAAAGTGAGTTCTTCCCATGCAGCCTGCCCACCATCTTCATTTCAGCCTTGTAAGAAAATCCTGAAGAGAGAACTCAACCATATTATGCCTGGACTTCTGACCTACACAAGTATAAACACATAAATGGGTATTGTGCGGAATCTAAAATATGACACAAAGGAACTGATCTATGAAATAGAAACAGACTCACAGATGTAGGGAACACACTTGTGGTTGCCATGGGGGAAGAGAAGAGGGAGAGGCTGGACTGGGAGTTTGGGATTAGCAGATCCAAACTGTTACATACAGGATGGATAAACAGCAAGGTCCTACGGAATAGCACAGGGAACTATGCTCAATATCTTGTGATAAACCATAGTGGAAAAAAACATGAAAAAGAATGTACATATGTATGTAATACAACAGTCGCTTTGCTGTGCAATAGAAACTAACACACCATTGTAAATCACTGTAAACCAACTGTCCTTCAACAAACAACTTTTAAAAAATGGTATTGTTTTAAGGGCGGTTCAAGAGGGATAGGACATATGTACCCCTATGGCTGATTCATGTTGATGTTTGACAGAAAACAACAAAATTCTGTAATTTAATATCCTTCAATTAAAAAAATAAATAAATTTTTAAAAGGGGGAAATTGTTGCTTAAAAGACATTGTTAGTTTATTGAACCTGGGTATTTCTTAAGACTGCAAATGTACTTCTGTATCATTTCTATTTCACTAAAGAAAATTAATGAAAAAAATGATACTGTTTTCAGCTGTTATGGTCATTTGTTATGTAGCAACATAAAATTAATACAGCATATGAAAACTAAAGTGATTGTGGAGAGGGTTGAGGGACACCCAGTCAAAAATTAACTGGTTTCCATTCATACTCTTTGCTCAATAACGCGTTTGCTCAACCGGGGATTAGAAAGTGGGGAATATAAGGAATGGCCTGTGAAGACGTGAGCGCCCCAGCTGACAGTCTTCCCAGAACCTGGGTCCTGAGGAGCTCTCTGGCTGCCCAGGCCCAGAACAGCCTCACAGGCAACACTTTGGGGGCAGAAGCCCTCTGAATGCTCAGTGAGGGGGACAACCCCACATTTGTAGGGCACAGGGACACAAGTGTTTTTCCAGAGCGGGGAACGTCCCAGAATCCCCTGGAGGCATATTAGGATGCAACCAGGTGTATTTTATTCAAGTTGCCTGGCTGATTTCAGTCGGTGCCCCCAGCTGGGTGAGACCCATTTCCAGATGTGGGTTCCCTAGGTCAGCAGGGGTATCTTATGCACGACCTTAAGTCTTAGCAACCAGTAGGGGCCCAGAGGACCCTGGACACTCAGAAGACATGGGAAAAAGCATGGGGAACAGGGCTGACTTCACAAGGCCCTTCTGTGCATTGCAGTAAGTGTTTGAGAGTTTGTCAGTGGGGACACTGGCGTGTCTTGGGCTTGGGTCAAAGTCCTGGACAGGAGCCCAATACCTACCAGACCACCATGAGACAGCACGTGACTTTACGGATGGCTGGGGTTCGGAAGAGGTCCAAGACTGAGGTGGAGGGGTGACCGGTTGCAAACTCACTCTGGATGTAGGAGCTCACCACCTGGGCGAGGAAAGTCTGATCAGGGGAAGGCGGGATCTGCGATCCTATTTCCAGGGGAGGGCCAAGGTCTCGCGCCCTGGAAGGATGGTTGACCCTTGTCTCCTCCCCAGGCTGGTTCCAGGACTCTGAGGTGAAGCAGAGGCTCCAACCTGAGTCCCAGGGCACCTGGGCTGCCCACTGATTAGGCTGAAATAACCAGGGGCACCCTCAGGTCCCACTCCTGGCATCAACTTTGAGATGGTCTCAGCAGTGGTTAAGAAGGCAGGTTCCCAGGGGTTCTGCCACCTCCTATTGTGTTTTCTTAAGCAGATCGCCTAAGTTATTATTTCCCTGTCTGTTCCCTCTGGATCCAAAGGGTTGGGTGACTTGGTTAATCCAAACATCAGATTCCTCATCTTTAAAAGTGAGGCATTAGGAAATCCCCCGGTGGTTCGGTGATTAGGACTCGGCGCTTTCACTGCCATGGCCCCAGTTCAATCTCTGGTTGGGGAACTGAGATCCTGCAAGCTGTGCAGAGCAGCCAACAAAAATAAAGTGAGGCATTAAGTGAGATTGTGTATGGAAAACCCTTAGCACGGTATCAAGCAACTGGCTAGATAAATGTGTTTATTTATAATAAATGGTAGCTATCTTATCATAAATGGTATGCATGGTAAATGGTACTTCTATTATCGATTATTTGATAATTTCATTTTAGGATTTTTATTTTATTTTACGGAATTTTTGGCTAAATGTGAAGGGGTTATTTCCCCATCCCACAGATGGACAGGCTGATGAACAACGCAGTGAAATGATTTACCCCAGATCACAGAGCCATTCTGCGGTTAAGCATCTTCGTCTCCCTGGAGCTCTTCCCCCTCTATTTAGTCTGAGCCTGTGCACCTGGATGGTGAGTCCTGGCAAGTCACCAAATCCTAGCACATCTCGAGGCTGCCAGCAAGCCTGAAAACTGGTGCTCCCCTAACTTGCACCAGACCTGCCTACCTCCTTGGTCAGCCTTTCCCCTTCCTCCTTTCTCCCGTTCATCGCAGCCACCTTCCGCAGGTTCGTCAGAGCTGCCTGGGTCTTGCCATGGAGGAGGAGCCATCGAGATGACTCTGGCAGCCACCTGGGACGAAGAGAAGGGTGGAGCATGAGTGGCCCTGAAACGGCCGCCGTGATGGCCCGTGGTGGCCACTGGGGCACTAAATGGCAGGGCGGCACGCATGCCATTCCTCAAACCAGAGCACACCCTCTTTCCCCTTCCAGATCCCAGAAAAAAGGAAAAACCCTTGCTGTCAGCAGAATCGGGAAAACTGGGGGACACGCGGCCTCTCTCGCAGCACATCTTTCAGAGAATCTCTACAGTGTAGAGATGACATGGGCCTTCTGGTGTCCCCAGAGCTGGTTTTGAAGCTGGTTCTGACCCCAGTAAATGGCTTTTTTGTTTGTTTTCCTTTGGTTGTTTGCTGTAGTTAATTTTCTTTTTTTCTGAAAATTTTTGCTGGAGTATAGTTGATTTATAATGTTGTGCTACTCTCTGCTATAACTGCAAAGTGAGACAGTCACACATATACCTAAATCCCCTCTTTTCTAGATTCTCTTCCTATATAGGTCATTATAGAGTACTGAGTAGAGTTCTCTGTGCTATACAGTAGGTCCTTATTGGTTATCTACTTTATATATGAAAAAAAAGTAAAAGTGTGTTGCTCAGTCGTGTCCGACTCTTTGCAATCCCATGGACTGTAGCCTGCCAGGCTCCTCTGTCTATAGAATTCTCCAGATATGAATCCTGGAGTGAGTAGCCATTCCCTTCTCCAGGGACTCTTCCCGACCCAGGGATTGAACCTGGGTCTCCTGCACTGTAAGCATATTCTTTACCATCTGAACCACCAGGAAGCCCTAACTTATATATAGTAGCGTGTATATGTCAATCCCAGTCTCTCCCCATATGTGGCTTTGAAGAAGTCATGGATCCACCTGGGCTGCCTCAGCGCTCCTCCTATAAAATTCCCTGGGGTTGTTGTGAGGCACAAAGGAGCTGATGAAGGCAAAGCTCTTGGTGTGTTCTGGAGCCCCTCAGTAATGTAAGGGGTCCTAGCCTGAACCTGCCCACAGCCATGCATGGTCCTCGTGAGCCCACATCCTCACTCCTGCATGTCCCCACCACGTCCTCCCAATTCCAGTCTCTGCCCACCCCAAGGCTCCCCCAGGGACAGGTGAGAGCCTGGCTCTGCAGGTGCGCTCTGCCCCAGCCCTCTCTGCTCAGGACGTACCAAGAGTAGAGGAAAAAGACGAGGAAGGGGACAGAGACCGCAAACTGCAGCGACCGCCAAGGGCGGATCAGGTACGCCACGCCCGCCAGGATGAGCTGACCCGAGGTGAACGAGTACCCCAGCAAGATCCCCGCCACGGTCCGGCCCCGGGTAGGCATCCACTCCACGACTGCAGAGAAAACCACGCCAGACTCAGTGAGGCTCGTTGCTCACGTGGGTGTTTAATTCAAGACTCCCCACTCCTTTAAGAATGACTCTGTGGCCACTGGAAATCATTCCAGAGAGGCACTGAGCACGGGCAAAGATGTCCCAACCTCAGTCCTTACCCTTAGACAAATGCCAGATGGACTCAAGAGCTTCATGCAGGGCTTCCCTGGTGGTCCAGGGTTAGGAATCCACCTTGCAAGGGAGGGGACACGGGTTCGATTCCTGGTCCAGGAAGATTCTACATGCCGCGGGGCAACTAAGCCTGTGCACAACCGCTGAAGCCTGAGCCTGGAGCCTTTGCTCCACAATGAGAGCAGCCGCTGCAGCGAGAAGCCTGCACACTGCCACTGGAGCATAGCCCCAAACTAGAGAAAGTCCCTGCGCAGCAACAAAGACCCAGCCCAGCCAAAAATAAATAGATACATATTCAAAGGAGTGAATATAACAATAAAAGCATGACAGTATTAGAAGAAACCATGCTAGATGTCTTTTCAATCTTAGAGTCAGGAAAGGCTTTTCCAAGAATGTCATAAAACCCAGAAACAACAACAGGGAAGAC
The DNA here is from genome assembly GCA_006410675.1 of Oreotragus oreotragus. Lineage (NCBI taxonomy): Eukaryota > Metazoa > Chordata > Mammalia > Artiodactyla > Bovidae > Oreotragus > Oreotragus oreotragus. Next base: position 50,255 of record SJYX01023908.1, on the reverse strand, counting down.
CACCAAAGAGCTTCATAAAAATAAGAAGTCTCTGCTTAAAAAAAAATACCCATTGTAAGTAGAGTCATAACTTCAGCAAAAGAGACAGGGGAAAAAAAAAAAACCATTTCAAATAATAGTCAAAGGGTGACTTTCCCTAATCTGGGAAGAATTCTTACAGATCAATAGGAAAACAACTAACAAGCCAAAAGGAAAAACGGGCAAAGGCTGTGAGCAGTTGGTCGAAAAGGGAATCTAATGACTCTTAATCACGCGTGTGTTTGTCTGTGTTAACCGCTTAGTCGTGTCCAACTCTTCGTGACCTCATGGACTATATGTAGCCCGCCAGGCTCCTCTGTCCATGGGATTCTCCAGGCAAGAATACTGGAGTGGGTTGCCATTCCCTTCTCCAGGGGATCTTCCTGACCCAGGGATTGAACGAACCCGGGTCTCTTGCACTGTAGGCAGATTCTTTATTATCTGAGCCACCAGGGAAGCCCCTTTAATTACGTGATTTTTTGCAAATAGCAAAACTTGGAAACGATTTAAATGTCCATCCGTGGGGGCCTGGTGACACGGAGCAGGCACACTCTCACGAAGCAACCAGAACAAATGGAAGAAGAGGCTGCTTTCAGGCGGCAGCCAGGTCGTGTGTCCGTTCCATTGGCAAACCCTGTGGCTTCTCCCCACAGAACCTCAGAGCCTAACTGCGCCTTCCTGCCTCCCTCTGCGCTAAGCCCGGCTCACTCCAGCCTCGCCTCTTGCCAGGTGACCGGACGAGCCTCAGACCAGCCTCTCTGCTCCTGTCCTCGAGCCGCATGCAGCCTGAGGGGTCCTGGCCGATGCCAAGTGGAACCAAGTCAGGCCTGTCCTCAGCTCAGGACCCTCCAGAGGCTGCCCCCTCGCTCAGAGTCAAAGCCAGCGTCCTTCGAGGCTGGCAGGTCTAAGGGTCCGCTGCTGCCGCCCCAGCCCCCGTGTGTCACCCACCTCAGCCGCGAGGCCCTCCTTGCTCTTGAGTCCTCTAGACACACCCTTGCCTCAGGGCCTTTGTCTGGAATGTTCTCCCCCGGTGGCCCCAGGTCCCCTTCCCTCACCTCCCTCAAGCTTTGGCCAAAGGGACCCCTTCTCAGCGAGGCCTGCCCGAGCCGATAAAGCTGCAGGCGCTCTCTGCCGCAGGCCGCCGCCGCCCGGCCCCCTCGCCTGGCTGCTCTCATCCCCTCTCTGGGCTTTAGTTTTCCTCTGTAGTGCTTATCACCTTCTAACATACTACGCAGTTCACTTATTTGTGTTGCTTATCTGTCTTCGGGCTCTACCGAGCAGGACCTACTTGTCCACCATCTCACACACCTGGTAGTGTGTGTGTGTGGGGGAGGGGAATGTGTGTATATGGTGCATGTCTTGTGGTTAGGAGTGTGTATGGTGCGTGTGGAATGGTTAGGAGCATGTGTGTGTGTCTGCATGTAATAGTATGTGTATATGGGTGTGTGTGTTATGGTTAGGAGTGTGTGTGTATGTGGAGAGGTGTACACATTGTTGTGCATACAATACACACATTACATATTGTGCAGGGGTGGGTGTTGTGGTTAGAAGTGTGCATGTGTGTATGTCAGGATGTGTGTATATGGGTGTGTGTGTGTGCAGGCATGTGTATTATACAGGTGATTCTAGCAGGAGATGGATTTTGGACGACTGCTTCTGCCTTTCGATTCCACGAGCCACGGCTGGACGCCCACCCTGAAGAATGAGGCAGGTGGGCTGGGGTTTGCTGAGGTCCCACCGCGAGCTCAGCACCCTTCAGTGTCCGGATGTGGGGAGGAGAGGTGACCAAAGTGTGACCTGGAGCATCCTAGTTCTCCAGCCCCAAGATTCCCCACTACCCTGGGATAAAAGACCCCAACAAACCAAGTAATTAGAGGCAGGGGGCAGGTCTGCATCCAGGGTGGGCTTCTTCTGCCCAAACGGCTCTCTGCCACAGCCACTGGAACCAGCCTGGAGTGACGACTGACCCTGTCACTGTGGGGTGGGGACATTCCCACCTGGCACCCAGGAGGCCAGGCCACCAGTGGCCCCAAGGGGAAGCCTCGCCTCTTTTGGATCCACATGTTTGGGATGCCTGCCACCTACCCCGGGGACCCCTGTGTCTCACCTAGTTTCCATGTCCCCACACCAAGCCCCACAGGAGCCTGGCACACAGTAGGTCCTTAGTAAGTGGTTATTGCTGACTAATTTTCACACAAGAAGGGAACCCAGCCCTTTCAGCTCGCAGACAGGCAAATTGCAACCCAGGGTCCCTGGCTTGCTGCTGGCAGGCCCCGCTGAGAACCCAGGTTTCCTGAGAACCCTGGTGGGAGGCTGTGAGTCGAGGTCACCGGATGAGAATCCCATCACAAGGAAATGGGAAAGATGCCCACCAGTGGGGCTGCCACTGCCCTCCTGCCCCTGCCAGCCCCCTCCCCTCCAGTCCCCTCCATGGCTGGACTCACCCAGAGAGAGAGAGTTCAGGATAATGCCGGAGAAGGTCATGCCCATCAGGAACCGGCAGAAGCAGTAGGTGCCAAAGGAGCTGAAGTACGCCGTGGCCGCCCCCGAAACTGCCAACTGCAGGTATGACCAGACCAGGGGGGCCTTGCGGCCCAGCCTGAGCCCAGCCACGGGCGCAGGGTTAGGGTTCCGAGGTGGCAGCAGCTTCCCCCGTGGCTGCCGTGGAGGGAGGATGAGAGGAAGCTACTTACCCCACCCTCTACCCACCAGGTTGAAAGCCACTTATCCTAAGAGAAGCACATTCGCTGGGGCCCAGGCCCCGGCAGAGGCCAGGGAGGGAAGGCGAGCGGGAATGAAGAGACACCTTCCGCCTTCATTCTTTCACTCAAGGAGAACTCTAGCTCCCAACCAAGCCCCCACTCTCCCAGGATTTAGGGGAAGGCAGGGATCTGCAGAGGCCCAGAAGCTGGTGCAGAGGGTTATGAGAGGGTCCCCTGAGTGACTTCCTGGCCGGGGGTAGCCCTCAAAGGAGAACTTATGGGAGTGTGAGCCCTTGAGGGGGCCCAGGCTGATGGGAGCAGGACCCCAGGGGCCGGTCTTCATTTGAATTGGTCATTTTTTGGCGCCAGGGTGAGGTGGGGCTTGTTATACCGTAAAGGAGTCCAAGGCCAGGGAAGCAGGGCCTTGGCATTGCCCCATTTGTAAGTGAGGGTCTGGGGCCGGAGCCCCAGCTTGGCCAGGTGGGCAGGACTTCTTGTTCACACACCGCATGTTACACTCATTCATTCCATCACTCATTCATTGATTCTGTTGCACAGATGTCCATGAGGAGCTCTAAGGGGTAGGTCTGAGCTGCGGGCAAAGAAGACGCTATGCATAAGACACAGGCTCATACAGAGAAAGACCCGGTGTGTGATGACACAGGGCGACAGGGGCTATGACAGGGGCACCACGAGGNGGGAAGGCGAGCGGGAATGAAGAGACACCTTCCGCCTTCATTCTTTCACTCAAGGAGAACTCTAGCTCCCAACCAAGCCCCCACTCTCCCAGGATTTAGGGGAAGGCAGGGATCTGCAGAGGCCCAGAAGCTGGTGCAGAGGGTTATGAGAGGGTCCCCTGAGTGACTTCCTGGCCGGGGGTAGCCCTCAAAGGAGAACTTATGGGAGTGTGAGCCCTTGAGGGGGCCCAGGCTGATGGGAGCAGGACCCCAGGGGCCGGTCTTCATTTGAATTGGTCATTTTTTGGCGCCAGGGTGAGGTGGGGCTTGTTATACCGTAAAGGAGTCCAAGGCCAGGGAAGCAGGGCCTTGGCATTGCCCCATTTGTAAGTGAGGGTCTGGGGCCGGAGCCCCAGCTTGGCCAGGTGGGCAGGACTTCTTGTTCACACACCGCATGTTACACTCATTCATTCCATCACTCATTCATTGATTCTGTTGCACAGATGTCCATGAGGAGCTCTAAGGGGTAGGTCTGAGCTGCGGGCAAAGAAGACGCTATGCATAAGACACAGGCTCATACAGAGAAAGACCCGGTGTGTGATGACACAGGGCGACAGGGGCTATGACAGGGGCACCACGAGGCGGCTGAGCTACACAGCACAGTCCAGGGTGTGGGTCTGCCGTCCCGGAGACCCCAGAACCTGAAGATTGAGAGGGGGGGCTGTGGGGCGGGGAGAGGAGCGGGGAGGGAGAGAGAAGGGGAGGCGAAGCAGGGAGGGAAGGGAGAGAGGACGGAGGAGGGAAGGATGCCAGCTCCATCGGGGCCGTGGTGTGCGCTGCGCTTCGGGGCGTCTCTGTACCCTCAGGGGCCCTTATGGTCCTCAGTGGCTCACCCGCACAGTGGGGTGCAGCCTGGATGTAGGCAGGATGGGATAGCTGTCTGAAGCAACGCGCAGAGGCCACGAATGAAGTGAAAGCTCAATAGACAGCCATGTGTGGGCTGTGCCAGCGTTTGTATGGAAAAGGGGCACGGGGCACACGCGCGTGCTCTCTTGCACTGTTGCTGTTCACTGGCCCAGTCGTGCCCAACTCTGTGCGACTCCACGGACTGCAGCTAGCCCAGCCTTGGGTTGTATAAAACCATAAAACATCTCTGTGAGATACACAGAAACCAGGCTGCCCTAGAGGAATTACTGGAGTGCAAGGCAGAGGGGAGAACGCTGGCCTGCATACCCACTTGTACCTTCTGGAATTTTGAACCACGTGAATGTATTATATGTATTATAATAAATTATATAATACAACATATAATACATCTACTTTAAAATATATTTTAAAAATACATCAAAATACATTTTAGTTTAAAATAAACTTCAATAAAGAAAAGTTAATGAAGAGACTGGGGAGACCCTCACCCCCAAAGGCTCACCTGTCTGCAATACCGCCAAACACAGCGGCGCCTGCCAGCACCCCGGCCATGTAGACGGACTGAGCCAGGTCGCGGAGGGTGCGGGCCTCACACACCAGGTCCCACTGCAGGAGAGGAAAGGATGCTCCAGCCTCGGCCTCGGGTGCAGCCGCCACCAGCCCCGCAGCCCCTGGCCCCACCTGACCTCCGTCACGATGGTGGACGGGAAGACACTGCGGTCGTAGACCCAGCCGTCCTTGCAGCCCTCCGTGGCTGCCCCGTGGACAGAGGCGTTGGGGCTCAGGAGGGCCCACTGAGGCCGTGTGTAGCGCCGGCATGGCTCCGGGAGCCCGAGCGGGTCCAGGGGTACGGTGGCTCTCAGCCAGGCCCCCGAGCCGTAGCCGGCGGCCGCGCTGTGGTTGGCACGGCTCTGGCAGTGGTGGGGGGGCACGGCGGCCGTGAAGTTCTGCAGGAAGTTGTGGCAGGCCAGCAGGCTGCAGGGAAGCAGCAGCAGGGCCGTGGAGACGAGCTGGAAGCGACCCACGCCACCCAGGGCGTCCAGCAGGTCTGTGAAGGCCATGGCCACAGGCCCGACCTGAGGCCCAGGTGTGGGGCCTTAAGTAAAGGGGCTGGGCCCTGGGAGGTGGAGGAACCGGCCGGAGTTAGGACCGCAGATGCCCCGTGTCCAGAACTCACAGGAGTCCGGTTACACCTCACAGGAGGCCTGGGCGTCCCCATATCTGCAGGTTCCCCTACTGCCAAGCCCTTTCTCCTCGTTTCTCCTAATCTCTCGCCTCCCGGGTTAGAAAGGCGAGGGGTCCCAGGGGGCCGCCTCACAGCCCCCTGCCCAGATCTGCAGGCCAAGGCCCCTGCCCACGGCCCTCATGGGGGGACCCCAGCAGTAAACGCTGCTCATCACCCTCCCCTTTTCTCTGGAGGCCGCTATGAGGCATCCTCAGGAGCCCAATTCCAGCCTCAGCACACGGGACTCAGGCCTGTCACTGGTCTCCCCTGAGGCCAGAGCCTTAAAAGCTTGGAGATCACGTAAGGGGGTGCCAGCGATTACTGCTGCCTGCCTCTCCCTCATTTTCCTGGAAGTCGGGGGCTGCACAGGAGATACTCAGAAAAAAGTCCTTTAAAAATCCCCAAATAGGGCAACCAAGAGGAAGGGGTGCTCTCCCTGCCTCCACCCCAGGCACCCTCAGGCTGGAGGTGGGTGAGGGGTAGGGCCTCCGCGCTTGGGCATCCACAGTGTCCCAGCCTCTCATCAAAGGAAACCCACTCCAGAGAACCAAGAGGGTGGGGCCCTCCACCTGCCCCCTCTCACAAACCAGCCCTGGAGCCCAGGAAATGACGGGCCACTCCCCTTACTGGTGAGACCCAGCAGACAGGCCCAGGGACTCACAAAGGCAAAATGCAGAATCCAGGCCCCGTCTGCCACTCGGGGCTCCGCCTGGGGCTCCCGGGGCCAAGGGCAGTCCCCACCCCCCACCTGGCTCCATCAGTTTCTGCCCTGCAGGTGCTGCCCTAGTTTGCGGTTCTCCCCTTGCGGCACTGGTCCCAGCCCCTCCTCTACCCCCAACTCAACCTACTCTTATCCCTGGTAAGAAGAGCCTGGATCCTGAGGACCGGAACAGCTTATATAAACCACAACAGGTGTCTGGGTCACAGGGCAACTCCCCTCCCCCAGCCTCAAGAAGAGTTCCAGGAGGCTCTGTGCTCTGGGGAGCTTCCTGGGGGTCAGGTTGGTGCTAAGTAGGGCTTTGGGTCTCAGCCAGAGCCTCGCGTTCCCTGCAGAATGTGCAGGGAAGGAAGGGGTCAGGGCTCAGCGGAGGGGGGCATGGAGGACCAGCAGGGCCATGTGGGACCTCAGCAGTGTGGCCCCATCCCCGCCCTGCCCCACCCTCCCACCAGATGCCCAGGACTCCAGCAGAGGTGCCAGCCACTGGGGTGATGGGGAAGGAGACAGAGGGCAGGGCAGGGGCGGGTGCAGGACAAGGTACCCTCGTGGGCCAGCAGGTTTAGGCAGAAACATACTCCAGAGACAAAAGTGGGAGCGGGAGGGAGGGAGGGAGGGAAGGCCTGACCACCCCCCAGGCTAGGCTGCTTCTGGTCAGCTGGCAGGGACAGGCTGGGGGGGTCATGGGGCAGAGGGGAGCATTGGCTTCCGCACAGGCACGAATAGGCAGTCCCAGTCCTGGGGAGGGGGCCCCAGCTGGGAAGGGGCTCCACAGGTCTAGACTGCAGACTGTTGCAGAGCTAGTGGTTATAAAGTGTGCAGGTCGGGGAGGGGGCGGATGGGTGGCCTGTAGGGGCAGGAGAGAGGACACCTCAGGATGTGGGAGGCCAGCAGCCCCCAGGTCCCCGGGGAGCCCCATCCTGAGGCAGAAACTAGCGAAAGCTGCCTCCCTGGTCTGGCGACCAGAGGGGCTTGGGGGAGTCCATGTGAGCCTGGTGGAGGCAGGGAGGGCCCCATGGCTCTGCCCATAGCAAATGAACCGCAGCGGCTGAGAGGAGAGGTGACAGGAGGTCGAGGCCGCCTCCTGCTCCAAGGAAGGCACTTGCAGCTGGTGTGGCCTGGTGTGGCGTTGCAGGAAGGCATGGCTTGGCGGATGAGGAGGGCAGAGGAACACAGCAAGGGGGCCTGAGCCCCCGCCTCATGCAAACATGGTCAGCTGTAACCACTGCCAGGCAGAGAGGGCATAGAGAGCGGTCAGCCAGGCCAGAAGCCCCAAGTCCCACCTCCCAGCTCCATGGCTCAGCAGCTGCCATCTCCTCCCTCTGTCAAGGGCAGGAGGGAGAGGGACCCTCCTGGGGAGGGGGCCACTCCTACCTCCTCTACCCCTGGGAGCCCAGGCTGCCGGCTCCTATGCAGGCCTCCAGGGGCCTGGGCCTTCCTGCCCCCACCCTCAGAAACCAGAGATCCTTGCTGTGTCCGTGCAGGACGCAGGCGGCCAGCCTCAGGGCTGACTCTGAGGCTGCAGGCTCCAGCCCCCACCGGGTGGGGGGCGGGTGAGAAAAACCCACTGCCCCTGAGTGCCTTCCCCGACCCGACCAGAGAAGAGTCCCACCTTAAACAAGTCAAAGGTCACCACTCCATCCAGATCGGTGTCCAGAGTTTTGAAAAACCCTGTGTGTTCAAGAAACGATGGGAGGAGGGCTCGGTGAGACACGAGTTTGAGGGCCAGCCGCACCTCCAGTCTCACCCTCCACCTTGCCCTGCTGCCGGAGAGCCCCCTCCAAAGTTCCCTCCCTACTCCTCACCTCCTGGCACTCAGCCCGTGTGGACCCCCAGCGCCACTCCCCGAGACCCTCACGGGAAGGGGGCGCCCACGAGGACACTCACGGAACATGGTCTCCAGCCGCACGAGGCAGCACACGAAGTTGTCGAAGTCCACGGCCAGGTCGGGCTCCGAGTAGCGGGTGATAATGAGCTCGTACAGCTTCTTGTTGAGCTTGAAGCCTGGCCCGGGAGAGCAGGTGAGGCCCCGGGAGGTGTGGGAAGGGGGACGGGTGAGGGAGGAGTGAGCCCCCACCTTGGGCGCGGGGGTAGTCCTGGGCAAATGCTGGCCCAGAGAAAGCTTGAGGACCCGGAATGCCCCACCCAGGAGCTGGCCATCAGGGCCCACAGGTCCAGTTTCATCTGCTCGGAAAGCCCTGGCCTCATCCTGAAGTGGGACTATGAGGGTGAGCTCTGTATGGCTCCCACTGGAGTCCCTGGAGGCTGGCTACACTTCTCCCTGGCTGTGTGGCTCCAGGCCAGTCACTTCCTCTCTCTGAGCAGATACTTTTCTCTGTGCTCAACTGGATAATAAAAGACCCTATCCTCAGTAGGCTGCAGTGAGACAAAGTGAAATGAGTGAAGTGAAGTCGCTCACTCGTGTCCGACTCTTTGAGATCCCGTGGACTGTAGCCTACCAAGCTTCTCTGTCCATGGGATTCTCCAGGCAAGAGTACTGGAGTGGGTTGCCATTTCCTTCTCCAGGGGATCTTCCCAACCCAGGGATCGAACCCAGGTCTCCCGCATTGCGGGCAGATGCTTTAACCTCTGAGCCACCAGGGAAGTCTAGTGAGGACAAAAGGAAATGCTAACAGTCACCAGGAGAAAAAGGCAGTAGATGGCTGTTGGTTATTACTTCCCCACCATTGCCATCAACAACCCCCACCCCCACCCACTGACAAGGCCCTGTGGGTGGGCCACTGCCCTGGGAGCTGTCAGGGAAGCGAGCCGGGGCCATCTCCCTGGGGGCTCCACAGGTCCTGCCCGCCCTCAGGCCTCACCTGCAAACTCAATGGCCATCCGCATCTCGTAGGCACTCATGCTGCCCGACTTGTCCAGGTCAAACTTCCGGAAGATGGACTGGGGTGGGGACAGAGGGTGAGGGCTCGGCAGGCATCCAGCCCTTCCCATCCGCCCAGCGTGAAGGGTTAACGAGGGTCGGGGGCGGAGAAGGGGTGAGCCGCTGGGACACGTGGGCTCGGAAGGGCAGAAGCCAGGGTGAGGGCTTGGGAACGGAGGCCCGCCGCCTGCTGTGACTGAGGCCACAGAAGAGGGGAGGGTGCTGCTGGCAGGAAGCACCTACCAGGTAATTCCGGATCCGGTTCCATAGGATGTTGAACTCCACCAGGCCCAGTTTGCCATTGCCATCGCGCTGGGTGGCGGTTAAGAAAACTCCACAGCTTAAACCAGACACCGGCTGAGCGAGTACTGGGCACCGAGGGGAGGGGAGACTGGCCGTGGAGAGAAACCCGAGGGAGGGGAGGGGAGAAGCTGCAGGAGCCGCCCAAGGCCAGGCCCGAATTGGGGTGGGCTGGGAGGGGTGGTCACTGAGTGCCAGCCTGTAGATGAGGCCCTCCCCTGTCACTTGACATAGCCCTGGATGAGCCCCTCCGCTGTCACTTCACATAGCCCTGGATGAGCCCCTCCCCTGTCACTTGACATAGCCCTGGATGAGCCCCTCCGCTGTCACTTGACATAGCCCTGCACCTCAGTTTCCCCCCCAGTCAAGGGGAGGATGCCAGGAAGAAGGAACTGGCCTGTCCAGGCCTATCCCTTTCCCTGTGCTGCTCCTAGGACGGGTCACCCAGGGCCCTTCCTATGCCGACATCCCAACTCGAGCCCTTCCTATGCTGACAACCCAAGCCCGGGCCCTGCTCAGGATACATCCATGAGGTTGACCATGCTGCGGCAGGACTCCACGCTGAAGCCCGTGGTCCGCAGGTCTTTGTCTGCATGAAAGACCAGTCTCAACGCCTCAGCCTGGCCAGCGTCCCCAGCCTGCCCCATGCTGGGCGCACTGGGTGGGCCAAGGGGCAGGGAGGCACCGTTCCTGTCCCCTGGTATCTAAAACCTAGCTGAGGAGGTGCGTGGGATTGTTTTTATCATCAGAAAAAGGAGTTTAAAGTACTCTAGTAATCAAGCCGCTGACCCAACAGCCACATCAACACCATGATTAGAGGCGGGTAAAAAGGAACAGTGCTAGACAGAAGTGAAGGAAATGCAGTAGAAACATGGAGCGAAGGTGGTCACGGCAGGGCTAGGGGCTGCCGCAGCTCCCGAAGGGTGAGGAGAGCAGGAGAGAGGGGTTCTGGGCTGAGGGAAAACCATGGACACAGGTCAGAGGTCAGAGGTCAGAGGTGGGGGCAAAGGGAAGGCTGAAAGGCAGCTGCCTTCAGTTGTACCCATTGGGGAGTAAAGCCAGTCATCTGTAACCTGCCTTCTGGGAGGAAGGGGGCTGGCACACTGGCCCTAAGGTGCCACCAGCCAGCTAAGCTGCTTCTTTTTTGAAATATCCATCTATTTATCTATTTGGCTGTGTCGGGTCTTAGTTGCGGCATGCAGGATCTTCCTTGCGGCACATGGACTCTCCAGTTGTGGTGCAAGGGCTTTGTTGCCCCTTGGCTGGCCAGGGATCAAAGGTGGATTCTTAACCATTGGCCCACTCCCCAGCCAAGTTCCTAATCACACCAGGGCCTGGAGCTCAGGCACAGAGAATGGGGTCCGGCAAGAGGAATTTAGGAGGAAAAAGCGGGATGGGCAGGGCTCTGCAAGGAAGTGGAGGGTGCCTGCCCTCGAAGACCAAGGGGTTGGGTTCAGCCAGGGAAGGAGGAGAAGCCTAGATCCTGGAGTCTGGAGGAACGGGGGCTGGGGGCGTGGAGGCAGGACACGGGGTGGAGAGCAGCCGCCCGGGGACGCTCACGTTTGCTGATGATCCTGTTGAGGATGGTCCGCAGCTCCTTGACGCTGATCTCCATGTCCTGGGGGGAGAGGGCGGATGGCACCTGCCCTGGGGAAACCGCTCGGTGCCCCGGACACCCGCCACCTGGCCCAGCCTACCTCCCCTGCCAGTTGTCTGAAGAGAGACTTGAAGTTCTCATCAATCTCCTCTTCTGAGAGCACTTGCTGGAGAGGGAAGGCAGGGAGAGCAGGTCAGGGGCGCCCCAGTCAGGCCTCTGCGCGGCCAGCAGCGGCAGGCAGGGCTGGGAGCACTCATCAGCTAGGTGTCACTTTACTTCAGAGCCTCACTCTCCTCATCTGTAAAATGGGAACCCAGCCCCTACTCTATTCCAGTCTAGAACTCGTGTGGTCTAAATGTGGAGGCGGAAGTTCAGCCCAATGATGAGGCGTGAGGCTGGATCCCTGCTGCGCGACCTTGGGTAAATTCCTTAACCTCTCTGAACCTGAGTTTCCCTCTAAGAGGAGAGATGGTGACAGCATCCTGACACGGTTGTTATGGAGGAAACCGGGTAACCCAGGTAAACAGCTCAGCACAGACCCTGCAGAGAGCAAGAACCCAGGGCCCGGCGCCATTACTATCACAAAGTCCTTTGCAAGCTGTAAAGTGCTTGGCAAGTGAGGGATGTGTATGGCTCCTGCCAGGAGGGGCTCTGCCCTGCCTCCTAAAGACCAAGACAAAGGACGCCCAGGTCCCCATTGTGCACCAGGGTGGGGGCAGGGCACATACCTCATCAGGGAGATTGGCCTGGACCTGGTCATCCAGCTCTCTGCAGAAGGTGGGGAGAGAGAGGGGCCAGTCAACGGGGGTAGGGGCAGCGAGGGCGTGGCGGGAGGAAAGGGGAGTCAGGGGAGGGCTCTCTACTCACTGGGTCCCTGCGCTCTTCTCTGAGAAGAAACGCAGCACAAAGTCGCCTTCCTTGTTGGGCTCGAAGGTGGAGGGTACCACCACGTACTCCCCGGGCGGCAGGCGGAAGCGGGTGCTGACCTCCCGCAGGTTGATGAACTGCTCGGACCGGGCCCGGGAGGCATTGGCCAGGAAGAAGTCCCGCTTCAGATGCACAGCCGGCTGGCCCACCAGCTGGTGGGAAGGGAGGAGGAAGTGGGGGCTGCAGCTCAGCCCACCCTTAGGAGTGGCCCCCAGACCCAGACCCCAGACCCCAGGTTCCAGGTTCTGGCCAACGGGCCAGAGAGCTGGGTCACATTTCAGTCACCCACAGGCGGCCCAACCCTGATAAGTCACATTGCTTGCTTCCTCATCTGTAAAATGGGTATAAGAGCCCTGCCTACTGCACAGGGTGAGGGGAGGAGACAACAGGGAGGTGAATGCAGACAGTAAGGGAAAACCACTAGACCATTCAGGTATGACCTAAATCAAATCCCTGACGATTATACAGTGGAAGTGCCTAATAGATTCAAGGGATTAGATCTGATAGACAGACTGCCTGAACAATTATGGACAGAGGTTTGTGACATTGTACAGGAGGCAATGATCAAAACTATCCCCAAGAAAAAGAAATGCAAAAAGGCAAAGTGGTTGTCTGAGGAGGCCTTACAAATAGCTAAGAAAAGAAGAGAAATGAAAGGCAAAGGAGAAAAGAAAAGATATACCCATTTGAATGCATAGTTCCAAAGAATAGCAAGAAGAGATAAGAAAGCCTTCCTCAGTGATCAGTGCAAAGAAATAGAGGGAAACAACAGAATAGGAAAGACTAGAGATCTCTTTAAGAAAATCAGAGACACCAAGGGAACATTTCATGCAAAGATGGGCACAATAAAGGACACAAACCCATGGACCTAACAGAAGCAGAAGATATTAAGAAGAGGTGGCAAGAATACACAGAAGAGCTGTACAAAAAAGATCTTCATGACCCAGATAACCACGATGGTGTGATCACTCACCTAGAGCCAGACATCCTGGAATGCGAAGTCAAGTGGGCCTTAGGAAGCATTACTACGAACAAAGCTAGTGGAGGTGATAGAATTCTAGCTGAGCTATTTCAGATCCTAAAAGACGACGCTGTAAAAGTGCTGCACTCGATATGCCAGCATATTTGGAAAACTCAGCAGTGGCCACAGGAATGGAAAAGGTCAGTTTTCATTCCAATCCCAAAGAAAGGCAATGCCAAAGAATGCTCAAACTACCATACAATTGTACTCATCTCACATGCTAGCAAAGTAATGCTCAAAATTCTCCAAGCTAATTTTCAACAGTACGTGAACCAAGAACTTTCAGATGTTCAAGCTGGTTTTAGAAAAGGCCGAGGAACCAGAGATCAAATTGCCAACAACCACTGGATCATAGAAAAGGCAAGAGAATTCCAGAAAAACATCTGCTTTATTGACTACACCTTTGACTATGTGGGTCACAATAAACTGAAAAATTCTTCAAGAGATGGGAATACCAGACCACCTTACCAACCTCCTGAGAAATCTGTATGCAGGTCAAGAAGCAACAGTTAGAACTGGACCTGGAATAACAGACTGGTTCAAAACTGGGAAAGGAGTACGTCAAGACTGTATATTGTCACCTTGCTTATTTAACATATATGCAGTGTATATCATGAGAAACACTGGGCTGGATGAAGCACAAGCTGGAATCAAGACTGCAGGGAGAAATATCAACAACCTCAGATATGCAGATGAAAACACCCTAATGGCAGAAAGCAAAGAGGAACTAAAGAGCTCTTGATGAGAGTGAAAAAACTGGCTTAAAACTCAACTTTCAAAACACTAAGATCATGGCATCCGGTCCCATCACTTCATGGCAAATAGATAGGGAAACAATGGAAACAGTGACAGACTATTTTCTTGGGCTCCAAAATCACTGCAGATAGTGACTGCAGCCATGAAATTAAAAGACACTTGCTCCTTGGAAGAAAAGTTATGACAAACCTAGACAGCTTATTAAAAAAGCAGAGACATTACTTTGTCGACAAAGGTCCATCTAGTCAAAGCAATGGTTTTTCCAGTAGTCATGTATGGATGTGATAATTGGACCATAAAGAAAGCTGAGTGCTAAAGAATTGATGCTTTTGAACTGTGGTGTTGGAGAAGACTCTTGAGAGTCCCTTGGACTGCAAGGAGATCAAACCAGTCCATTCTGAAGGAAATCAGTCCTGAATATTCACTGGAAGGACTGACTCATTAGAAAAGATTCAAGGTGGGAGGAGAAGGGGACAACAGAGGATGAGATAGTTGGATGCTATCACCAACTCGATGGACATGAATCTGAGTAAGCTCCGGGAGCTGGTGATGGACAGGGAAGCCTGGCAGTCCATGGGGTCGCAAAGAGTCAGACGCGACTGAGTGACTGAACTGACTGATGACACCATGAAATAACTTTCTTATCATCCTTACCAGGAGTTTCCCATATAAGACACTGCAGGGCCCTCTACACAAACACCTCATTTATGCTTATGGGAGCCCATGAGGCTTAGAGCTTAAGCAACTTGCTCAAGGGCACAGAATACTCAGCCCACTCACTACCCTGTTCCCAACCAGGGTCCCAGATGTCCTCAGTGTAAAGTGTCAGACAGGAAGAGCCTTGTGGGTGTGGTTCAGGCAGGGCTCTGAAGGTCAAGGTTCACATCCAGCCTCCTGACTTGTTACCTGCTCTGACACGCAGGAGGACAGTGTTTGCTCTGCCCATTGGATAGCAGGCAGGGGGTGGGGGCACTGTGTGAGCCCCCAGAGGAGGTGGCGTCTTAGCTCTCTATGTGTGGGCGTGCCGCTGTCCTGCTCCCTCTGGGCATCGGGCCACGTGTGTTCAAGGGTGTGTAAATCCAAGTGAGTCAGGTGCCACACCTACCTCCGGAGGGACCTGCCGGAGAAATGAGGGGAGTTATTAGAGATACACGCTTGGCCCAGGGGCAGGGAGTGTGGTGTGTGCCACACAGGGGCCCAGAGTTCTTCAGATGAAAAGGACAAGATGGGTTAGGGATGGGCCTGGGGCTACTGCTGTCTCAGACCTGTTTTCATGCCAGAGAGGGACCCCAGGAGGGCGGCCCAGGCGGGGCCCTCTTGGTCCCTGGAATGCCCTGCACCTCAGCTCTGAACCGGAGTCTCCAGGATTGCCCCCTGCAGGGCCAACTGCGAAGTCCTCCAGCCCAGGGACATCAGATATCCATACGAATTTGCTGTCGGGGGGCTGTGGGCCTGGGCAGAGGCTGTGACTGTCCTTTACTCCCATCAGGGAGATCCAGAAGTGTCTGTCTGTCACAAATACAGAGTATGTAGCAGGGTCCTCCATGGCCAGCATCTGCTTCCATCTTTCCCAGATGGGGAGCTCACTACTCCTTCAGGGCAGACCATTTGCCCACTTCTTTCTGAAACTGAGCCAGGCGGTCCGTCTTCCAGGCGTCAGCTAAGCCAGAGGTCTGCCCAAGAGCAGCCTGCTGGCCTCTGAGGACAGGGAGAATCTCAGGATCTTCCCTTCTCCTGGCTAAACATCTTCCTCACTCACTATCCGTCTCCTGGGAAGCATTTTGGCCCCTGGCTGCCCTAGTCCTGGTGGACGGCCTCAGCAGGTACCTCCCCAAGGTCAGGTCCAGGACCTCAGGGGTGTGACTGGCCCCAGTTGAACCGTGATTGGCAGGTGTCACCAAGTCCTCCGGAGACCCCCCCCCTCTTGCGCCCCCTGGCGGAGCTTGCCGGGAGGCCGTTTTCTCTACAGCGTTCCACGCGATCCGCCTGCGATCCGCCTGCTCACCTCGTAGACAGCGAAGCCTATGGTCTCCATGTCACGGCCGAATCGGCGCTCTCGACGGCGGTGCTTCTGCATGAGGGCGAGCAGGAAGCTGCAGCCTGATTCGCGACCCCCATAGTTGTCGGGGTCTGGGTCATCCGTCTCCTCCAGCCGGATCTTGAACTGGGGGTTCACCCAGAAAGTGGCTGCAGGAGGTAGAGAGGCAGGGATCAGAGGAGAGGCGGAGGAGAGCAGCCTCCCATCAAGCCTTCCCTCCTGCATGTGTTCATTCAACAAATGTCACTGTGTCCACCGTGTGCCAGGTGACATGTGTGCAGTGGGGACGCACAAAGTCCCTGCCCTCAGGAGCTCACATTCCAGAAGGAGAGGCAAAATGCGGGCAAGTCAGGCTAGTCAACGGGACAATTACAAAGAAAGCAAGCTGGAGTTGGGCAGGGAAGGAATCTTCCAGGTGACCTGTGAGCTGAGACCTGAAGGAGAAGGCCTGGGAAGCAGGACAAGGCAGAGAGAGAAAAAGGCCCCAAAGCGAGGGCTCCAGTGAGCAAAGGGGGTCTGGGATGGTGGCAGAGGTAAGAAGTGTGGATTGAATCAGGGAGTACAAAAGGCCCCCTGGCAGGTCTGTACTGGGAGCGGCATGACTGGATTAGGGTTGTAGAAGGTGGCTGCTGTGTAGACAGTGACTTGGAGCAAGGGCAGAGAAAGAGGGTCTGCAGGGGGGCCCACAGGGCTGAGGGAGCCTTGCATTTCCAGCTGTTTAGTAATTCAGCCGCCTGAACCGCCCCCCTGACTACAGCAGCAAAGTGCTGGACAGAAAATACAAAACCTCCTTTTAAAGGTACCGGTAAGTCCAGCATTCCCTCCCCCACACACCAAATGAATATTAATCAAAAAGATAGATCATAAGTGAAGGTATAGAGAAATCAGAACCTCACAGCTGGTAGGAACATAAAATGGTACAACTATTTTGCATAATAATCTGGCGGCTACTCAAATGGTTTAACATAGAATTACCATGTGACCCTGTGATCCCACTCCTAGGAATATGTCTGCGTGTGTGTGTATACATACGTACATATATGTATGTGTCTCCGAGACTAATGACAGCACGTGGTGGTGGTGGTTTAGCCGCTAAGTCATGTCTGACTCTTGCGACCCCATGGACTGTAGCCTGCCAAGTCCCCCGGCCATGGGATTCTCCAGGCAAGAATACTGGAGTGGGTTGCCACTTCCTTCTCCAAATGACAATATATGTCCTCACAAAAAACTTGGATGTGGCTGTTCAAAATAACATTATTTATAACTGACAAATGATAGAAACAAACCAATTTAAACAAAATGTGATATAACCAAATAATGGAATATTATTCAAAAAAGGAATTGGACACATGTCATATAACATGGATGAATATTGAAGACATTATGCTAAGTGAAAGAAGCCAGTCACCAAGGACCACATGTTGTATGATTCCATTTATATGAAATTATTTTCTGGAACAAGCAAATCTGTATGAGATAGAAAGTAGATTAGTGGTAGGATAGAAATAAGGGGCAGAAGTGACTTGGGAGTAACAGCCAGCCGTGTGTAGGGCTTCTTTGGGGGGTAATGAAAATGTTCTACAATTGATGTGATAATGGGTACATAACTATGAATACAGTAGAGGCCACACTGGATTTTATGCTGTAAAATGGGTGAAATATATGGTATGTGAATTTTATCTCAATAAAGCTATTAAAAAAAAATTAAAACTGGGAACCATGAAAGGTAAATAATGCCAAAGGACTTCTGTGGACTCATAGAGACCTCGAGTCCTGCCCGGGCACAAGGGCAGGAGACAAAGTCCAGCAGGAGATCCCAGCAATAAAACTGGAAGCTCTGAGCGGAATGCCTGCAGCGGAAGTATGAAAGAAAATAAAACCACTGGGAGGAAGGAAAGCGTCCTCTGAGAATTTACAACCATAAGCAGCCTTCTCATGAGCCTGCAGTTTTAATTCATGCTGCCCATGAGGTAAAAAAAAAAAAAAAAAACTTTAAAGAGAGAATTTATTTTTCAGAGTCATGGCTTTGGAGTATCCTAGGTGACTGGCAGAAACACTCGAGGAACTTAACTTCATCCAAGAACTCAAAGAACTCCCACAGATATACTTCTAGGTCAAATAAGCCAAAAACCTCTAAAGGCTGAGAACAAGCAGCCAGTGGATAAACCTCACGATGGCTGAGACTGACCAGCCATGATGGATGAAAAACAGCTTGCCAAGACTTCAGACAATGAAATGATCAGACATGGACTGTGAAAGACTAAGCTTACTACGTTTGAAGAAATAAATGAGAAGCTGGAATATATGAACAAGAACAAACAGATTAGAAAAAAGCCACTAACACTTCCAGAAATAAATTTTTCAAGTGAAATTAAGTGTTTGTTGGAAAGATTAACCAACAAAGAAAAATTCAAGTGAATTGAGAATGGATCTTAAGAAACTACCCAGAATGCAATCTAGGGAGACTCAGAGAAGGACCATTTAAAAGATGTTAAGAGATCTAGAGGACTGACTGAGGAGGTCTTGCTTACATTTGATTGGCATTCTCAAAGCAGAAAATAAAGAGACTAGGCAAATGGTATTCTAAAAGAGCACGGCTAAGAATTTTCTAGAATTGCTGAATGACATCAATCTTCATATATAGGGAGCTCAACAAATCCAAAACAGAACCCCCAACTCAACACATCGTTGTCTAATTGAAGAAGATCAAAGAAACATAATCTTAAAAGAGGAAAGACAAACATTTCAGAAGACCTGGCAGATGGGCAGATTTCAGACTCATACAGCAACAGCGGCAGCAGAGTGAAGAGGGATAGCATCTCCAGGGGGGTGAAAGTAATGTCGATTCAAGATTCAACATCCAGAGAATCACCAAGAATGAGCACATCACAATGGCATTTTACACGAGCTCTGAGAAACTTTATTCAAAGACCCTCACTAAAAGAAATTCAGAAGGATATATTGCAGACAGACTAAAAAGATCTCAGGTGAAAGGTCTGAATATGGCAAGCAAAAATACTAATATTATGTGGGTACTCAAACAAACATGGATTATATCAAATAATGGGGATGATGATGGTGCTTTCTTTAGGACAGGCAGGAAATAGTTCAGGATTAAGATGCTAGCTAAAGACAGCAGATTAAACAAAGAGAGGACGTGATCCAGCTGAAACATTTTCAGGTCTTTATACTATATACTGTTCAGGTAGAGGGTAAAGATATTGACCAACTAACTTTGGAACTTATTAAGCAAGCTCTTATGTCTTCCAAACTCATAGAGGGAAAAACTAGCAGATAGAAAAGAAAAAAAAACTCACTCTAAAAGAAGGCACAGCAGGAGGGATGAACAGAAAATGCATAGTAAGTCTGCTGAAATAAATACAAATATATCAGTAACACTATGAATGTAAATGGATTAAATTTTCCAATCAAAGGACAATGTTTTCCAAATCTGACCATTAAAAAAGTCGTATGCTATTTATAAGAGATAACTAAAACACTGAGCTATAGAAAGATCTGACATCAAAGAGGATAACAAGACATACCACAAAAACAGTAATCAACAGAAAACTGGAACAGCATAGTCACACAGACTGAAACAGACTTCAAAGTAAAAAGAATTATTAAGATGAAGGCGGGCACTAGAAAATAAAAAAAAGTTTAACTCACTAGGAACTTAAAACAATTTTAAACTTGATACACCTAAAACCATAGCTCGATATTTGTAAAGAAAAATAACTGACAGAAACAAAGGGAGAAATTGGCAAAGCCAACAGGGTGGTGTGAGATTTTTATTATCCCTCTTCCAGTAATTGATAGATTGAGCAGACAAAATAGTAAGTTTGATACAATGAACAATTGTAGAAGATTCCCTCTAACATCCAGAGAATAGCCAAGCGAACAGGCCTGTCAAGAAAACAGACTCCAGATGAGGTTAAATCCCAGCTCACCCACTTACTAGTGACTTTGGTAAGCTATTTAATTTCTCTGTGCCTCACTTTCTTCATCTGTAAAATAGTGATAATATAGTACATCCCTCATAGGGTCAGTGTGAAAGTTAAGTAGATTATATTTTAAATATTTACAGAAGTGCTTAGCATACAGTACAACAACATGAACGTGTTCGCCATTGTACCAGCTTCCGTTTATTTCAAAGTTATGATCTACATAGATCATATTTTCTGAATGCAAGGAAATTAAATTATAAATCAACAATAAAATAGGGAATTCCCTGGCAATCCAGTGGTTAGGATGCCACGTTTCCACTGCACAGGGCTGGCCGACTGCTGGCTTCATTGATTTTCCTCTATTGTTTCTCTATTTCATTTATTTGGCTCTTCTGTTTGCCTTGGGTTTAGTTTGCCCATTTACTAGTTCCTTAAGGTAGAAAATTAGGCTATTGTTTTGAGTTCTTTTTTAATACAGGTACACAGTGTTTTAATTACTATCGTATGTGATTTCTCATTTATATTACTATTTCTTTGAGATAAACTCATTCTATGGGGCAGCATTACCTTGACACCAAAGCCAGATAAAAACATCATAAGAAAAGAAAATGCCAGACCAGTATCACTCATGAATAGCAGTATAAAAATCCTCAACAAATACTAGCAAACCAAATCCAACAGGTTACATGCTATGGAAGATTTATTCCAAGAATGTGAGAACAGTTCAATATAAGAAAATCAACCAGTGTAATACATCACATTAATAGGACAAAGGGGAAAAAAAATACATGACCATCTCAACTGAGACAGAAAAGGTACTTTAGAAAATCCAACACAAATTCATGACAAGAACATACATAAATTTAGGAATAAAAGAGAACTTCCTCAATAAGAAAAAGGGCATTTAAGAGCATTTAAGTAATATGTTCAGTGGTGAAAAAAAATGAAAGCTTTCTCTCTAAGATCAGGAACAAGATGCCTACTTAAACCACTATTATTCAACATTGTACTGCAATTTCTAGCGAGATCAATTAAAGAAAAAGAAAAAGTAACCAAATTAAAAATGAAGAAAAAACTATCTCTACCTGCAAATGACCTGATCCTATATGGAAACGCCTGAAAAATTAGAATATTAGAATTAATAACAAATTCAGTGAAGTTGCAGATTACATCAGGACACAAAAAACAGTTGTGTTTCTATACACCAACAGTGAAAAAAAATCCAAAGAGGAAATTAAGAAAACAATATCTTTATAACAGCATCCAAAACTATAAAATACCTAAGAATAAATTTCACCAAGGAGTTGAAAGACTTATACACTGAAAATTACAAAACTTTGCTGAAACAAATTTAAAAAGACATAGAAAAGTCAAAAGATATAATACTCAAAGTAATCCACAGATTCAATGCAATCCTTATAAAAATTCCCACAGAAGTGAAAAGCAGATCCTCAAATTTATGTGGAATTTTAAGGGGCCCAGAAGCTAAAATAATCTTGAAAAAGAGCAAAGTTGGAAGACTCATATCTCCTGATTTCAAAAGTCACTACAAAGCTAAAATAATCAAAATAGTGTGATATTGGAATAAGAATAAACAGACGCATAGACTAAAAGAATAGAACTGAGAGACCAAAAGTAAATCCATACCTAAATGGCCAAATGATTTTTGACCACTGGGTGACAAGATCATTCAATGCATAAAGAATAGTCTTTTCAACAGATCCTAGGATAGCTGGATTTCCATAATCGGAAGAACTAAATTGGGCATCTAGCCCACACCATAAACAAAATCTAACTCAAAATAGATCAACACCTAAATATAAGAGCTAAAATCATAATGCTCTTAGAAGAAAATGCAAGATAAATGACCTTGGATTTGGCAGTGGATTCTTAGCTAGGCACCAAAAGCATGAGCAATAAAAGTAAAAAGAGAAGACTGGATATCGTCAAAATTAAAAACTTTGGTGCTTCAAAGACACTATCAAGGAAATGAAAAGACATCCAACAGGAAGGGAGAAAATACATACAAACCATCTACCTCATAAGGCTCACATCCAGAATATATAAATATATATATGAAGAATATATGAGAAGACAGACACCCAATCTAAAAATGGGCCAACGATTGGAATAGACATCCCAGAAAAGAGACACAAATGGCCAATAAATACATGAAAATATACTAAACATTATTAGTCTCTATGGAAATGCACATTAAAGCTGCAACGTGATACCACTTTATACCAGCCAGGATGGCGATCGTAAAAAAGGCGGACAATAAGTATTAACAAGGATGTGGAAAAAAATCAAGGATGTGGGGAAATTGGAACCCTCATGCATTGATAGGAGGAATGTAAAACAGTGCTGCCACTTTGGAAAACATATCACAGTTTCTCAAAAAGGCAAACATGGAGTTACCATACAACCTAAAAACGTCACTCCTACTTGTGGACCTAAGAGAAGATATGCTCATACAAACACAGGTACAGAAGTCCTCACAGCAGTGTACTCACAATACCCCCAAACTGAAAATAAGTCATCAGCTGAAGACTGAATAAGCAAAGTGTGGTATATCCATGTCATGGGATATTATTCAACCTTAAAAATGAAATGCAGTATTGATCATGCTGCAACATGGATGACCTTTGAAAACACAATGCTCAGGGGGAAAAGCTAGGCACAAAAGGCCACATATTGCATGATTCCATTTTTATGAAATGTCCAGAACAGCAAATCTAAATTAATGGTTAAATGTTAAACAGACAAAATTAGATTAATGGTTACCAGGGGTTGGTGAATGAGAGGGTTAGGGAGTGACTACTAGTGGATATAAGATTTCTTTTGCAGGTAGTGAAAATGTTCTGGAGTTAGGTAATGGTGATGATTATGCAGCATTGTGAATATATTAAAAACCACTGAATTGTACCCATTAAAAGTATAAATTTTATAGAATGCAAATTACAATTCTGAAAAACATTATATATCAAAATTGTATAACTCAAAGGTACACACAGAAAAAAATTAATGAAGTAAGAATCTGATTAAGAAGTCATAAAATTACAACTGCATCAAAAAGGATAAAATACCTAGGAATAAATCTGAGTAAGAAGGTAAAAGACCTATTCTCGGAAAACTGCAAGACACTGATGAAAGAAATTGAAGAGGACACAAACAAATGGAAAGGAATACCATGTTCATGGACTGGAAGAATTAATACTGTTAAAATGACCCAAGACAATCTACAGATTCAGTGCAGCCCCTATTAAAATACTAATGGTATTTTTCACCGTCCTAGAACAAATAATTCTAAGATTTGTGTGGAAACACAAAGATCTTGAATAGCCCAAACAACGTTAAGAAAGAAGAATGAAACTGGAGGTAGCACACTCTCTTACTTCAAGCTATACTACAAAGCTACAGTAATCAAAACAGAATGCACAGGTTGCTTTGTATCCCACTTTGGACACCATGTATTGTCAACTAAAACAATATAGAAAACTGCTAATAAGAATAAAGGATTTATTTGGGTTCTTTAAAAACAAACAAACAATATGATACTGGTATAAAAACAGACACACAGATCAATGGAACAGAACAGAGAGCCAAGAAATGAACCCACACTTATATGGGCAATTAATCTATGACAAAGGAGTCAAGAATATACAATGAGGGAAAAAGAGCCTCTTCAATAAATGATGTTAGGAAATCTGAAGAGCTACATGCAAAAAACACAAAACTCAACTATTTTCTCACACCATATACAAAAATAAACTCAAAATGGAATAAAGATTTAAATGTAAGACCTGAAACTATAAAACTTCTAGAAGAAGCCATAGGCAATACAGTCTTTGACATCGGTCTTAGTAATATTATTTTGGATCTGTCTCCTCAGGCAAGGGAAACAAAAGCAAAAATAAACAAATGGGACTACATCAAACTGAAAAGTTTCTGCACAGCAAAGGAAACTACCAACGAAATGAAAAGGCACTGCCTACTGAATGGGAGAAAGAAACTCACAGGAGATCACGTTTGTGGTAATCAGTGGCGAGGGGGGTAGAGGCAGAGAGAATTGTATGAAGGTGGTCAAAAGGGACACATTTCCAGTTATAAAATGAATAAATACAGTACATTCTAAGAGCCTAAGAGTTCTCATTATAAGGAAAGAATACATAGTTTCTATTTCTTTAATACTATATCTATATGATATGATGGATATTCACTAAACTTATTGTGGCCATCATTTTATGATGTATGTGAATCAAATCATTATGCTGTACATCTTATACAATGCTGAATGTCAATATATCACAATAAAACTGGAAGGAAAAAATGTCATAAAATAAATTCTAAAAATAAATACAAAGAAAGCAGATGAATGAAATAACAAGCAAGAAAGATTCGTAATATGGAAACAAAAATACTATAAAGATTAAAGTAAAAAATCATTTTATTTTAAAGACTTATATTGACAAACCCCTCATAAGATTAATAAAGACAAAAGAGACAATGAATAAAAAAGAGATGTTATCATTACAAATGAGGTATAGTATATTAAGGATAACTTCATGTTAATGATTAAGAAAACAAGATGCAAAGGATTAACTCTTAGAAAATAAAACTCCTCAAAAGAGTTTCAAGAGGAAGTAGAAGATATGAAAAATTCAATGACCATAAAAGATACTCAATATCAAAAGTTAATCTTCTCATAAAAGAGCAGGCCTGGTAGTTTTCTAGACCAGTTCCACCAAACATTCAATCAAGAAACACCCCACCTTATGCAAACTCTTCCAGAAAAACAAGAAAAGACAGGACATTTCCCAGTTCACTTTGCCAGCCAAATATAGCACCCATATCAAAAGTAGATAAAGTATGAGAAAAGAAAACTATTAGCAAACCTTACTCATGAATGTGGATGTAAAATTATTGTATAAAAAATTTATATCATTACTCTGTTGTTTTATCTCAGGAATGTAAGGTTAATTTAATATGAGAAAAGTGATCAATGTAACTTATTGTTTTAACAGGTAATTTAAAACAGCTAATTCTAATAATAAAGTTATTTCATAACATTAAGTTTCATTACTCTGATAAAAGGTGCATACACACACACACANATTAACAAGGATGTGGAAAAAAATCAAGGATGTGGGGAAATTGGAACCCTCATGCATTGATAGGAGGAATGTAAAACAGTGCTGCCACTTTGGAAAACATATCACAGTTTCTCAAAAAGGCAAACATGGAGTTACCATACAACCTAAAAACGTCACTCCTACTTGTGGACCTAAGAGAAGATATGCTCATACAAACACAGGTACAGAAGTCCTCACAGCAGTGTACTCACAATACCCCCAAACTGAAAATAAGTCATCAGCTGAAGACTGAATAAGCAAAGTGTGGTATATCCATGTCATGGGATATTATTCAACCTTAAAAATGAAATGCAGTATTGATCATGCTGCAACATGGATGACCTTTGAAAACACAATGCTCAGGGGGAAAAGCTAGGCACAAAAGGCCACATATTGCATGATTCCATTTTTATGAAATGTCCAGAACAGCAAATCTAAATTAATGGTTAAATGTTAAACAGACAAAATTAGATTAATGGTTACCAGGGGTTGGTGAATGAGAGGGTTAGGGAGTGACTACTAGTGGATATAAGATTTCTTTTGCAGGTAGTGAAAATGTTCTGGAGTTAGGTAATGGTGATGATTATGCAGCATTGTGAATATATTAAAAACCACTGAATTGTACCCATTAAAAGTATAAATTTTATAGAATGCAAATTACAATTCTGAAAAACATTATATATCAAAATTGTATAACTCAAAGGTACACACAGAAAAAAATTAATGAAGTAAGAATCTGATTAAGAAGTCATAAAATTACAACTGCATCAAAAAGGATAAAATACCTAGGAATAAATCTGAGTAAGAAGGTAAAAGACCTATTCTCGGAAAACTGCAAGACACTGATGAAAGAAATTGAAGAGGACACAAACAAATGGAAAGGAATACCATGTTCATGGACTGGAAGAATTAATACTGTTAAAATGACCCAAGACAATCTACAGATTCAGTGCAGCCCCTATTAAAATACTAATGGTATTTTTCACCGTCCTAGAACAAATAATTCTAAGATTTGTGTGGAAACACAAAGATCTTGAATAGCCCAAACAACGTTAAGAAAGAAGAATGAAACTGGAGGTAGCACACTCTCTTACTTCAAGCTATACTACAAAGCTACAGTAATCAAAACAGAATGCACAGGTTGCTTTGTATCCCACTTTGGACACCATGTATTGTCAACTAAAACAATATAGAAAACTGCTAATAAGAATAAAGGATTTATTTGGGTTCTTTAAAAACAAACAAACAATATGATACTGGTATAAAAACAGACACACAGATCAATGGAACAGAACAGAGAGCCAAGAAATGAACCCACACTTATATGGGCAATTAATCTATGACAAAGGAGTCAAGAATATACAATGAGGGAAAAAGAGCCTCTTCAATAAATGATGTTAGGAAATCTGAAGAGCTACATGCAAAAAACACAAAACTCAACTATTTTCTCACACCATATACAAAAATAAACTCAAAATGGAATAAAGATTTAAATGTAAGACCTGAAACTATAAAACTTCTAGAAGCCATAGGCAATACAGTCTTTGACATCGGTCTTAGTAATATTATTTTGGATCTGTCTCCTCAGGCAAGGGAAACAAAAGCAAAAATAAACAAATGGGACTACATCAAACTGAAAAGTTTCTGCACAGCAAAGGAAACTACCAACGAAATGAAAAGGCACTGCCTACTGAATGGGAGAAAGAAACTCACAGGAGATCACGTTTGTGGTAATCAGTGGCGAGGGGGGTAGAGGCAGAGAGAATTGTATGAAGGTGGTCAAAAGGGACTCATTTCCAGTTATAAAATGAATAAATACAGTACATTCTAAGAGCCTAAGAGTTCTCATTATAAGGAAAGAATACATAGTTTCTATTTCTTTAATACTATATCTATATGATATGATGGATATTCACTAAACTTATTGTGGCCATCATTTTATGATGTATGTGAATCAAATCATTATGCTGTACATCTTATACAATGCTGAATGTCAATATATCACAATAAAACTGGAAGGAAAAAATGTCATAAAATAAATTCTAAAAATAAATACAAAGAAAGCAGATGAATGAAATAACAAGCAAGAAAGATTCGTAATATGGAAACAAAAATACTATAAAGATTAAAGTAAAAAATCATTTTATTTTAAAGACTTATATTGACAAACCCCTCATAAGATTAATAAAGACAAAAGAGACAATGAATAAAAAAGAGATGTTATCATTACAAATGAGGTATAGTATATTAAGGATAACTTCATGTTAATAATTAAGAAAACAAGATGCAAAGGATTAACTCTTAGAAAATAAAACTCCTCAAAATAGTTTCAAGAGGAAGTAGAAGATATGAAAAATTCAATGACCATAAAAGATACTCAATATCAAAAGTTAATCTTCTCATAAAAGAGCAGGCCTGGTAGTTTTCTAGACCAGTTCCACCAAACATTCAATCAAGAAACACCCCACCTTATGCAAACTCTTCCAGAAAAACAAGAAAAGACAGGACATTTCCCAGTTCACTTTGCCAGCCAAATATAGCACCCATATCAAAAGTAGATAAAGTATGAGAAAAGAAAACTATTAGCAAACCTTACTCATGAATGTGGATGTAAAATTATTGTATAAAAAATTTATATCATTACTCTGTTGTTTTATCTCAGGAATGTAAGGTTAATTTAATATGAGAAAAGTGATCAATGTAACTTATTGTTTTAACAGGTAATTTAAAACAGCTAATTCTAATAATAAAGTTATTTCATAACATTAAGTTTCATTACTCTGATAAAAGGTGCATACACACACACACACAAAAAAAAACTAAGAATAGAAAAGTTTTTAGTGATGAAATCTACAGTCAATGTTTAATAGTAAAAACTCTTCCTTTGAGAGAAGGGTAAGACCAGAACATAGGGAGTGCTGGAGGGCATGCAGCAAGCCTGGCCAGCACATTAAACAAGAATGAATGTGTAACCAAAGTTATAAGCATTGGAAAAGAAACAAATTTATCATTATTGGCAGATGCTATACTGTCAGTTAGAGAACCAAAAAGAATACAGAAAAATGAGTAAAATTCATTACAGTTTATCAGGCTTGCCAGATGTAGAATAAACTTAAATGTCAGCTGCATACTACAGTATCAGCAATGACCTGGGAGATGGCATTTAAAAAGAGATACTATTTACAACAGCAACAAGATGATAGTGTATCTAGGAACAAGTCTCAACAGAGGTATAAGCCCTTTACAATGAAAATTATAAAATTTTACTGAAAGACACTAAAGACCAAAATAAAGAGACATAGCACATTCTTGGATAAGAAGAATCGAAATTGGAAAGATGTCAGTTCTCCCCAAATTGGTCTATGCAATCCCAAATTAAAATCTCAAAAGGGCTTTTTGTAGGACTTGATAAACTGATCCTAAAATTCACACAGATAAAACCAAAAAAAGAAAACCAGAAGCAAAGAGCAAGAGGAGCTAAGAGACTCTTGAAGAAGAAATTCATCCTGCCCAACTGCAGGATTTATAAATCTTAGTTCCACAGCCAGGAATCAGACATGTACTCCCTACACTGGAAGCACAGAGTCTTAACCACTGGACCACAGCAAAGTCCCCAGGACTAATAAATCTATAGCAACTAAACCAATGTGGCAGTAGCAGAGAGACAGGCCGAGGGACAGAAAGGCAACTCAGAAACAGACCCAGCTACGTGGGAACTTATGACTCGGCTGGACCTGCAGGGAGAGGACAGATTTCTCAGTAAACGGTACAGAAAACAGTGGTCATCTGTTTGGGGAAGAACTGAAATTAGATTTCTGCGAGGGAGAAGAATGCTCGAACACAGAGGGCTGGGAGCCAGGCTGAGAGCTGTTGGAGGGGCAGGACATGAGAAGAGAGCAGCAGAGGTGGATTTGGCAGAACCAAAGCGGACAAGGAGCAGCCGCGGCAGCGTGGTGGGGACTCAGGGTGGACTGAGCAAGTTAAGCACTGCACCGAGTGAGGAAGGAAACGGGGAGGCTGGCCATCTTGAGAAACTTCACTTCGAAGGGGAGCAGAGAAATGAGCAGGGAAGTGGGTTCCAGAGACAGGCAATTCTCCCTGGTGACCCGGAGTGAGAGGCGACGGGTGAAGGAGCCCGAGGAGAGCGGGGTCTAGAGCAGAGGTGAGGGCGGGGTGCCCCTGAGTGGGGACAGTTCCGCCACTGTCGCAGGCAGGAAGGCAGCAAAGATGGGCACAGGTCCAGACAGGCTGGGGCCTTGGAGGTGGGGCTACGGGGGCGTCCCGTGAAATCGGAAAACACTGACAGTGGAGGCAGGCCTGAGGAGAGACTAGCAACATACTAATAGTGGAATTGCTGGGGCCCCGGGAAGTGCACTTCTGAGGTCTGCGGCTGTGAGTGTGCAGGGAAAATGCTGCCCCAAGCGCGTGATTTCTCTCCAGGCCCGGTCAGTGGTTCTGGAGCCGGTGGAGAGGGTTCAATCAGGATTACGGGCGTGCCGGGTAAGAGGACCAGAGGGAGCTAGGAGCCAAGAAAATTTAAGTGTTTGCACAGACAGCACTAAAATGCTGCCTCCAACCCGGGGCGACGAGGACGCCAACCTGGTAAGAAGAGAAGGCAGGGTGGGAGAGGACCCAGGGAAAGGCGACAGAAGGACCCAGGAGGGAGACAGCGGGCCAGGAGGAAGGCCCGGAAGGAGGGGAGACAGGAGGGGCCGGGCAGCAAGGAAGCTTCCTCTCTCCAGGCCCTGAGCTCAGGCTCCAGCAAGGCAGTCACAGGTGGCTCTTGGGAATTTACAGTTTCATCCTCAAAGCAAATCTGCAAAACCAGTACGACTACCCTTATCTTACAGGTGAGGAAACAGGCTCAGAGAGAAGATACGTCTTATCCAGGGCAGCAGAGCCCAGGACCCCACCCCTCAGGTCACCTGGGTAGTTGCGGCAGCCCCCCGCGGTGCTCCCCCCCAGGTCACCTGGGTAGTTGCGGCAGCCCCCCGCGGTGCTCCCGCGCCGCCAGGTGCCCTCGTACAGGGTGGTGTTCCAGTTGCGGAACCTCTGGCTCTTGAGCGCGTCGGGCGTCAGGTTGCAGATCTCCAGGCGGGTGAATTCACGCATGAAGTCTCGGAATGACATCCTGAGGGGTCGAGGTGAGAGTGAACCAGGGTGCCCAGGCGGGGCATCAAGAGACATGGCACAGCTGGGTTTTGGGGGTGGGGGGAGGGGGCTTGGGAGCTGGGGTGTCCACTCAGACTGAGGAGGGGGCTTGCTCACCAGAACTCCCCATCCTCCATCTTGATCCGGAGCTGCTCCCGCACGTAAGGGTCCACGCCATTCCACTCCGAGGAGCTTCGGGAAAAGGGCATTGCCAGAGGCTGGCGGCCACTGACCTGCCCAGCCTCTATCCCTGGGGCCTGTCCTTCCCTGGCCCGGGTCAGGAGGCCTCCACAAGGTCATGTCCAGAGACCCCAGTCCCAGGGGTTATCTTATGAGGGCCAGGTCAGACGCCCCGAGGACGCTCGGAGGCGGGCACAGCCTGAGCTTTGCCAGGGCAGTCCCCAGACCCAGTCACATGCAGATGGGCCCCTCTGTTCAAGCCTGAGTCCACTGTGGGCTGCCAGAGACCCCAGCAGAAATGCCAGTGGCACTGAACAGTCTTCCCAGGCCTCCCCGGCCAGCGTCCATGGCCCCTCACCCGTCACTCCAGGCTCCCGTCCACTCCACCTCGCCCCAGGGGTTCCGCATCCGGATCAGGTTCACCATCTGGCCCTGGTAGTTCACCTGTTCCCCAGAGCTCCCGTCAGCGCCTGCTTCTGGCACACACTTTAACACCCCTTCCCGTCACCTCATCCTCACAGAGCCCCGCTCAGCACCCAGCACCCACCATTGGAAGCACAGCAGAGAAGCCTGTCTGGGCATAAAGTGCTGAGAGAGGCATGAGGTCTGAGGTTTTGGGGACCAGGAGGAAGCCAGGCATGGAGGTGGAGGACAGGACTGAGGTGATGAACAAGGCTGGGTGAGGATCCAGGGATGGTGTGAGGTGAAGGACAGGGTCTGGAGCCAAGCCCGTGGCAAGTCTGAGGCTGGGCTGAGTAGAGAGAAGGAACTGCTAGGAGACTCAGGTCCCAGGATGGGGGAGGCACTTACATCGATGGAGCAGCCCAGCAGGGAGCCGCGCTCCAGGGCCTTGAGGATGATGTTGTAGAGGTCGCTGGGCGCCTTCCGCAGCTCATACCACTCGGTGACTCCGCCGGTGAAGTCCTCAAAGCCCTCAGATGTGCTGCCTCCTGAGAGGGCCTCGTAGCTGCCGTTCACCCTGCGGGCGGCCCAGGTCAGCACTCTGCACCGGGCAGGACCCCCAACCCAGGCATGGCCTGGAGCTGTCCCTGGGCTCCCACTCACTTGGCATAGGCCTTCTCCAGCAGGGCGCTCCAGAACTCGTTGCCTTGGGCAGAGTGCACGAACACCAGCTTCCCGTCCTTGGTGGGCAGCAGGTCATCCACCACCACATCGACCCACTCACCAAACTGCCACAGCTGGGGGAGGAGGGGCATGGTGAATCCCTGCTTTGAGATCCCTCAGGCCTGAGGTCAGACCTCAGCAGCTCTGCCACTCACTAGATACCTGATTCTAGGCCATGCATCCTAGACACAGGATCTGAGCAAGTCGTCCTCTCTGAGCCTGTTTCCCCCTCCACAAAAGGGAACAGTAATGCCTTCTTAATGGGAAAACTAATCAAGATTAGGCAGGCAACGCTTGTAAGGCAGCATTGTTCATATTTTTGAAACAGACC
Source organism: Oreotragus oreotragus (assembly GCA_006410675.1). Lineage (NCBI taxonomy): Eukaryota > Metazoa > Chordata > Mammalia > Artiodactyla > Bovidae > Oreotragus > Oreotragus oreotragus. The sequence goes on along the minus strand of SJYX01023908.1, from coordinate 18,605 downwards.
AAGGTGCCTCTTCAAGTACAGAGACGTTGCAAAGCCCTTAGACCTTGGCTCTGCTGGGTCCTACCATGACGCCAGACTTTCCCCCTCCCCACCATTCTAGGCCAGGTTGTGTGTGTGTAGGGAGTGGGGATACCTAGGCAAATTAGATGTGGAATGAAAAGGCAGGTGTGTGCATGTGTGTGTAGGGGGGTGGGGATACACAGGTAAATTAGGTGTGGAATGAAGATGCGGGATCCAGATCCTTCAACCACGAGGGCAGGACTCCCACAGTCGCGGGCTTGCTTCAAAGATGCCGTGAAAGGGAAGTTTCCCAATGGGAGAAGGACATCCCCCCCCCCCCCTTCCCAGGCCCAAAGTGACTCTGCTACAGCACTGGGTGCTGTAAAACAATGAGTGTGCAAAACAATGGGGCAAAAGAGAGGAGGTGCGCCCACAGCACAGTGGAGAAAGTGAATGGGCCAATCAGAGGCCGTGGAGGAACGGATTGGAGGATAAGAGGAGAGGGTGGGGAAAGGGCAGCGAGGCCACGCCCCTGCGGACCAGCGCTGGCAGGTGCCGCACTTGGCCACAAGTAGTACCGCACTGTGGGTCCTGAAAGTCAAGCCATATGCGCCAAGGCGAGGGTGAGGATGAAGTAGGGGGCAAGGCGCTCCCTGATCAGACAGAAGGAGAGGACACCGGCGCCAGAGGTTCTCATCCAGGGTTGCTGGGCGCGTCTCCTCCCCAAAACGAGCCTACTGAGAATTTACCAGTGTAATTTGAAAAGTGGGCCCTGTGCGCAAAGAGCATCGGGAAAAGCTGGTTTAAATAAACTTTATCCAGTTTTTCTTTTCCACAGGGCTCTCTCAGTGGCTGGAGACTGACAGAGTGCAGGAGGTGTTGGGGGTAAGGGGGTCGGGGAGAGACTGAGGCCAAGGGTGTAGATGACCACAGGTGATGGCCGATTTTCCCCAGCAGAACACTATTTCTCAGACAGGGAAACTGAGACCCTGGGGAGGAAAAGGGTTTGTCCCACAGGACATAACCCAGAGAATTTTCTCCTCTTCTAAACACTTTTTTTTCCCTCTAGTGTGCACAACCAGCCAGGAAAATTGCCAGCTGAAATACCTGCCCAACCATTTCACACACGACAGATTCTCACACATGACAGACTTGAGATGGAATCAACAGGTCACATACTTTCGGGGAGGTGGGGGAGCTGGCCCCGCAAGGTGCGGCCCTGAGTCACCCTAACTTCAGGGTCCCCCTGCCCACCTCCGTTGCCTGCTACCCCTCTCTCCCTCAGCAACCCCCTCCTTGTCCAAGGTGCATGTGGGGCTCCTCACCTGGAAATGAAAGATGCCAGCGTAGCCCTCCTGGAAGCTTTGGCCATGTGGAACTACTCGGTGCAGGAGGGTGTCATTGAGCGTAAGAGAGGCGATGGCAGCCAGGAGCCAACAGTCCCCTGGGATGGGAAGGAGCCACGTCAGATCTACTCTACCCATCCTCGCCCAGTGAGTGCCATGCTGCGGAGAACCCGGGACTCCCCAGGCAGGGTACCCCTCAACTTACAGAAAAGACCCAGGAATCTGGGCAAACCAGCCCCAGCACTGAGAGCAAGAGCCTGCTCGGGCATGCAGGAGGGAGAGGCTGAGGCAGAGCAGGAAGGAACGGGCACAGGGAACTACGCAAAACACACTCGGAATCCCCCAGGGCCTACCCAGTGCGCCCTGGCAGATGTCTGTGCGGGTGGCTCCATCCACGATGAACTGGGGGTTTGAGAACAGCTCCTGCAAGAGATCCAGAGTCCTGTCTCTGGGCCAGCGCCTCCTAGAAACTGGAACCCAGCCATCCCAGACCCCACTCGAAGGACCTGGCGTCCTATTCCCACTCCTCACTCAGGAAGGGGGTAAACTGAATCCCATCCAGGGTGAGCCCTCTCACCGTGGGACGCTTCCACTTGATGCCATAGGTTTTGGAGGAGTTGGGGCCCAGCTCCTTGAAGCCCAGGCTCTGGGGCACTGGGGGGAAAGCCTCATCACGGAAAAGGGCCCCGCTTTGCAGGCAGTGAACCCGCAGCTGCTCGTAATCCTGGCCCAGGTACTTGATGGCATTTTCATGGCGGCCCAGGCCCAGCTCCTTGGCCCGCTGCTTCTGCACTTGTGCAGACACCCCGGTGCAGTACACCGGAGTGATGAACTCCTCGGCCATCCTGTGGGACAGAGGGCCCCTGCTCAGAACCCAGGTCTTCCCAGGACTAGAGCTGGGGCTCCTATCTGCTAACACTGCTCTCTGGCCCGCTGCCATCCTTTCTCCCCAAGCCTCTGGTTTCCCCACCTCCTCACTAAATTAGGGCTGGCAGCCATACCTCTCTGCTCCCAGAATCCACCAGAGGGGGCTTCCCATCCCCCAGGTGCGCTGGCCACCACCTCCCTACCCCGACCCAATGCTACCACCTCTCCATTCCCAGACTCCCATTGTCCCGGGTCTGCAGGCCTGCGATCAGCTAGTCAGGTGGGGAAGGGCGGGGCCCGAGATAATAGCACAAGGAACGAGGAAGGTGGGAGACCCCGAGGCAAATCCTCTTTTAATGCCCCCCTCCCCAGACTAGCCAAGCTCCTAGGCACTTGCCCCTTTCCCAGCTTGGGGGCTGATGAGTCCAGGCAGTCCAGGGTGCCCCTCCCCAGGCTCCTGAGACGGGTTGAAGGATCAGGGAGGCTCGGCCTCAGTCCTTTCCCCTCCCGCCAGCCCCCAGCCCAGCCCCTGGAGACAGTGAGGAACGCAGCCTGGGGCGGGCTCCGCAGCCTTTCGGTTCCCGAGCCCCCGCCCCGTCGCAGGCACTCAGAGAGCCCGGGGGGAAGGCAGCCCCGCAGCCGGGATCCAGGCCAAGCTTGGGGAACGCCGGGCCGGCCTCACCCTCCTTACCTGGGGGAAGCGTGTTGGGGGGTCGCTGCGGTCCCTGCGCTGGCTTCCCGGGTGGCAGCTGAGGACAGGGCCCAACCAGGAAGAGCGCTCCTCCCCGCCCTCCTCCGCCCCTCCCTTCTCCTCCTCCTCGGGCTTCCACCCCGCTTCCTCTCCGCCCTCCTTTCTCTCCAGGCACCTTCTCCGACGATCTCTCGAACTCACGGTAGCTCCCCGGCCCTCCCCCGCAGACGCCGGGCCAACTCCGCGAGAGGACAAATCAGTCAAAGGCAGATTCGTCCCCGAGGAGGGGCCAGCGCCTGTCGGGGTGGGTAGGGCTGGGGCCCGGACGCCAGGGCAGCGCGGGGGAGCGGAGGGGGAGGACTGGACAGGGGGTATTTTTAACCAGGGGCAGCAGCTCGAGTTGCAGGGCCGGGTGGCCCCACCCCACGCGGCGGCCCCGGAGGGCATTCCCGGGAGTCCAGCCCCGCGGCGCCACCTCCCGCAGCCCGGGGTCCGTCCCCCTCCCCTCCGCGGAGCCGCGGCTGTCCCCCCACATGGCCCCCGCCCCGCGCGCCCTTAGCGCGGGGCCGAGATTACCTCGGGCTGTGGCAGCTGCTCGGAGGAGGGGCCGGGCCGGAGGCGGGCAGACCCCTGCCGGACGCTCTGCAAACGGCAGCCCCACCCCGCCGGGTCCCCGCTGCAGCCCGGCTCCTGGGCCGGGCCCGCTCCCCACCCCCATCCCGCCCCCGCACCCCGGGGCGCAGGCTCCTGGTGTCGCCACCCCGCCTTAGCGGCTCGCGGCATCCAGGCGGGGCTCTGGGAATCGGTCCCCCGGCCCCGGGCTGGCTGCGTGACCTTGGATGAGTCTCTGCCCCTCTCGGCCTTAGTTTCCCCATTTGCTCCGCGAACTGGATGAAATGAGGAACTGCGGGATCCCATCTTGCGCTCTGAGGTTTCTTGCGCTCGGAAATTGCGAGAGGCCGGCATCCTTGCCCTCTCCTCCTTGCCCTCCCTCTCCCACCCACCTGGGAACGCCCGTGTGCCGCTTTACCCAGGAGGGGGCGGCAGAGGCTGCGAGGCGGACAGCAGGCCCACCCGGGACCCAGAGAGACCCTGCCACCTGAGATGCAGAAGTAGGAGGGACGGAGACTGCAGCGGACCCTTGGCTCAGGGCTTTTGATTGACCTTGGCGGCCCCAGCCAGGAAGGTCGCGGCCCTTACATGATGTTTTCTTGTTCAGTCCCTAAGTGTCTGACTCTTTGTGACCCCATGGACTGTAGCCCGCCGGGCTCCTCTGGGGATTTCCCAGACAAAAGTACTGGAATGGGTTGCCATTTCCTTCTCCAGGGGATCTTCCTGATCCAGGAACTGAACCCCGCGTCTCCTGCAGGCAGGCATTGGCAGATGGATTCTTTACCACTGCGCCACCAGGGAAGCCCCTTATGTGGTGTACACACAAGCCTTTTGTTGGGGAAACAGTACTTAGCCTTCCTCGAATTTGAGGGACTGTGAAGAAGGCTGAGTGCCGAAGAATTGCTGCTTTTGAACTGTGGTGTTGGAGAAGACTCTTGAGAATCCCTTGGACTGCAAGGAGATCCAAGTCCATTCTAAAGGAGATCAGCCCTGGGATTTCGTTGGAAGGAATGATGCTGAAGAGGAAACTCCAGACTTTGGCCACCTCATGCAAAGAGTTGACTCATTGGAAAAGACTCTGATGCTGGGAGGGATTGGAGCAGGAGGAGAAGGGTACGACAGAGGATGAGATGGCTGGATGGCATCACTGACTCGATGGACGTGAGTTTGAGTGAACTCCAGGAGTTGATGATGGACAGGGAGGCCTGGCTTGCTGTGATTCATGGGGTTGCAAAGAGTCGGACACAACTGAGCGACTGAACTGAACTGAAATGATCCCAAGAAGGTTAAGGGCCTCTGATCTAATCTGACTCCATTCTCACTCCTAGTGTACAGATGAGGAAAACTGAGGCCTAAGAGTGCAGCTTGCTGAGCTCCTTCAACTGGTGAGTCAGGCCTGGAACCAGCTTCTGAGCTCTTTGCTCATCACCACTGGGCATTTATGTGTCCGATCTTGACCAAACCCTTCTGACAGGTCTTTGCATAGCAGATCCATGACTAAGGCAGACCAGGCCCAGCTAGAGGAGGCTGCTCTTCTGGTTCAGGTTTGGGGTTTAAGAAAGGTGAATCTTATTGGAAAAGTAGGGTTAACTAGGCAGTGAGGTGCTGGAAAGGGCGTTCCAAACTGAAAGAACTGTGTGTGTGCAAAGGTCCAGGGGCTGGGGGGACACAGGTCAATCAGGAGACTGCAATTGTTCCTTGTGACTGGAATGCAGGGAGCAGGGGCCTGGGAGATGCTCTGGAGAGGTAGCCAAGGCCCCCTTTCCCCTCAAAGCACCCTGGCTCAACCTATGTGCCCCACAGTCCCCAGATTATTTTCACTAAACTATCACTCCAGCTGACTGTGTTTGACTGTTCCCCAAATGGGCACTGACCACCTCCTGTATGTGCAAGGTGCCGTGGTCACCTGGACATCAGATGCTGAAGACCCAAGGCCTTGGCTCCCTCTGAAGGAGGCAGACATTGACTCAACTCTTATACCCATGATTAACTGAGAAGAAGAATGATGTGAAGGAAGCCTGTAGCTGAAGCCCTCGCTAATCCAGGGTATTAGAGTAAGGATAAATCAGACAAAGAAGTTATGGCAGGGGTGGGAGAGGTAGGGGAATTAGTTGCCTTGGCGTATGGAGGAACTAAAATATTCTGAGTGTTGCTTGAGCTGAGAGAGAAAAGGAGAGGAGAGTTGTGGCAGGCCTGGGTGGGCTGTGGAAGATGGATTTTGTTCTACCTGAGGTAGAAGCCTGCTCAGATTTGTACAGATGATGGAGGAGGACACCTGAAATGGGTGGCTCAAACTCCAGAGGTGGTAGATATAAGAGAGAAAGAGACGGATTTGAAAATAGGATACACCATATCAAAATTTAACTCAAACTCGATTATACACCTAAATATAAATCCTAGAACTATAAAACCTCCAGAAGAGGGACTTCTCCGGTAATCTGTGGCTAAGACTCCTTGCTCCCAATGCAGGGAGACTGGGTTCGATCCCTGGTCAGGGAACTAGATCCCACGTGCCACAGCTAAAAGATCCCATATATTACAACTAAGACCCTGTGCAGCAAAAAAACAAAACAAAACAACCTCTAGAAGAAAGCATTGTTGTTCAGTCACTCAGTCATGTCCAACTCTCTGCGACCCCATGGACTGCAGCACACCAGGCTTCCCTGTCCATCACCAACTCCTGGAGCTTGCTCAAACTCATGTCCATTGAGTCGGTGATGCCATCCAACCATCTCATCCTCTGTCTTCCCCTTCTCCTCCTGCCTTCAATCTTTCCCAGCATCAGGGTCTTTTTCAGTGAATCAGTTCTTTGCATCAGGTGGCCAAAGTATTGGAGCTTCAGCTTCAGCATCAGTTCTTCCAAAGAATATTCAGGACTGATTTTCTTTAGGATGGACTGGTTTGATCTTTCTGCTGTCCAGGGGATGCTCAGGATTCTTCTCCAGCACCACAGTTTGAAAGCATCAATTCTTTGGCTCTCGGCTTTCTTTATTGTCCAACTCACATCCATACGTGACTACTGGAAAAAACCATAGCTTTGACTACGTGGATCTTTGTCTGTAAAGTAATGTCTCTGCTTTTTAATATGCTGTCTAGGTTTGTCATAACTTTTCTTCCAAGGAGCAAGTGTCTTTTAATTTTGTGGCTACAGTCATTGTCCACAGTGATTTTCGAGCCCAAGAAAATAAAATCTGTCTTGGGTTTGGTATCACATTGCTATATATTGTAGTGTACTAACATGTGACATATATAGGATTTTACATAGATCCTTTGACATCAATTAAAAGAAAATTGTATTACTTCTGCCTTTTATTCTTACAGCATTAGATAAACAAGTGTTTTTCTTTGTTAATATTAATATGAACTGTCTTCTGGAATCCCTAGTGTTCAAGCTGAGAAACTCCTCCTGTAATCCCTGTGAGGCAATTGGCTATTAATACATTTTTTCAGTTGTTATTGATCTGAGAGGATCTTTGTTTTGTCTCTTATCTTTCAGAAGGTAGTTTTGATCAAGATGGAATTCTGGTTGATAGGTTTTTTTCTTAGCATGCCTTGAATGCTTCCCTCTGCCTTTTGGCCTCACTGTATTTTTGCTGAGATATCACCTAATTTTACTGCGGTAATTTTACTGGTCATTTTTCAAATGCCCTTTATTCCTACTATATGGTTCCAACTCCTATTTCTATGCATGTCTCATATTTCTGTTATAAACTAGATATTTTATAAACTCTGGGTACTGAACACATTTCTTCTGGACTTTGTTATAACGAGTACCAGCATTGGTAGAGAATGTGAGTAATGATCCAGCCTTATTTTAATGAAGCTTGATCCCCACGTTTTGAGAAGCCAGAGCTAGTGTATTGAATTAAGGATATGCAGGTTATGATCTGCTTCCCTGGTGGCTCAGCTGGTAAGGAAACCACTTGCAATGCAGGAGACCTGGGTTCGATCCCTGGTGGAGAAGATCCCCTGGAGAAGGAAGGGCTACTCACTCCATTATTCTAGCCTGGAGAATTCCATGGACTGTATAGTCCATGGGGTCACAAAGAGTTGGACACAACTGAGCAACTTTCACTTTCACTGGGTTTGGTAAAGATTTCTTAAATTTGACACAAAAGCCCAGATAATAAAAGAAAAAAATTTTGAAATGTATTGAAATAAAACACTTTGTTCCTCCNTGGAGAATTCCATGGACTGTATAGTCCATGGGGTCACAAAGAGTTGGACACAACTGAGCAACTTTCACTTTCACTGGGTTTGGTAAAGATTTCTTAAATTTGACACAAAAGCCCAGATAATAAAAGAAAAAAATTTTGAAATGTATTGAAATAAAACACTTTGTTCCTCCTCAAAGGCACTATTATAAAAATGAAGAAAAACCACAGAGGAGGAAATCATTGCCAAAAAATATATCTGTTGAAGGACTTGTAGTTAAAATATATAAAGAATTCTTACAATTAAAAAAAAAAAATCCAGTAAAATTGGGTGAAAGATTTCAATAGACATTTCCCAAGAAGACATGTGATGGCAAATAAGCACTGAAAAAATGTTTATTCATTGGAGAAGGGCAAATTAAAACAACCAAAAGGACCAACATTACAAACCTAGAATGGCTAAAATTAAAAAGACTAACCATGCCCAGTGTTGGCAAGGATGTGGAGTTGGAATTCTCATACGATGCTGGTGGGATATCACAGCTTTGTTAAACAGTTTGGCAGTTTCTTTAAAAGTTAAACATATATTCAGCAATAAATGGAAATAAACTATCAAGCCAGAACCTTAAATGCATATTGCTAAGTGAAAGAAACCAGTATGAGAAAACTATATACTGTATGATTCCAACTATATGACATTCTGGAACTGGTATAACTAGAGATGGTAAAGAGATCAGTGATAGCCAAGCTTTCAGGGAAGGTGAGGGAAGGGAGCACAGGGCATGTTTAGGGCGCTGAAACTATTCTATGTGATACTGTAATGGTAGATACGTGACATTACATTAAATCCATATAATGTACAACACTGAGAATGAACCCTGGGGACTTCCCTGGTGGTCCAGTGGCTAAGACTCCGAGATCCCGTTGCAGAGTCCCCATGTTCCATCCCTGGTCAGGGAACTAGATCCCACATGCTGCAACTAAGAGTTCAAATGTAACTAAAGATTCCAGGGGCTCCAACAAAGAGGGAAGATCTTGCATGCAACTAAGACCTGGCCCAGTAAAATAAACACAGTTTTTTAAACAAGCCTGAACCCTAGTGTAAACTGTAGACTTTAATAACAATGTATCAATATTGTTTCATCGATTGTAACAAATAGATCACACTAATACAAAATGTCAATAGAGAAACTGTGCAGATGGGAAAGGGGCTACTGGAATTCTCTATATTTATCTAGCAATTTTTGTATAAAGTTAAAACTACTCTAAAAAAAATTAGTCTACCTTAAAAAAAAAGAATAGTAAAGTTAAATATGGGCTTCCCAGGCGGTGCTAGTGGTAAAGAACATGCCTGCCGGTGCAGGAGACAAGAGACCTCGGTTTGGTCCCTGAGTTGGGAAGATCCCCTAGAGAAGGGCATGGCAACCCACTCCAGTATTCTTGCCTGGAGAAACCCCATGAACAAGAGGAGCCTATTGGACTACGGTCCATAGGATCACAAAGAGTCGGACACAACTGAATCAACTTAGGGTATGCGTGTTAAATATACACCTATCATATGACCCAGCCATTCCACTCCTAGGCATTTACCCCAGGGAAATAAAAGCATGTGTCCATGCAAAGACTTATGTATGAGTATTCATAGCAACTTTAATTGTAACAGCCCAAACTAGACATAACCAAATGTTCATCAACAAGTTGTGACTGGATAAGCAAGTTGTGGTGCTATATATATACCACAGAATACTACTCAGTCACAAAAAGGAACAATGGCTTAATCTCAGAATAATTATACTGAGTGTAAGAAACAAGACAGAAAGTGACGTGAAAGTCAAAGTGGCTCAGCCGTGTCCGACTCTTTGCGACCCCAGGGACTATACAGTTCCTGGAGTTCTCCAGGCCAGAATACTGGAGTGGGTAGCCTTTCCCTTCTCCAGGGGATCCTCCCAACCCGGGGATCAAACCCAGGTCTCCCACATTGCAGGCGGATTCTTTACCAACTGAGCTATCAGGGCCTGCTATATAATTTCATTGCTATGAAAATTCTAGGAAAATGATAGCAATTTAGTGATAGAAAACAGATCAGTGATTGCTGGGGGGAATGGGGGCTGGCAAGTGGGAAAGGATGGCAGGAAAGGATTACAAAGGGGCTTGAGGAAACTTTTGGAGGTAAAGATATGTCCATTATTTGACTGTGGTATTGGTTTTATGGGGGTATATATGGTCAACGAATATGAACCTTGAAGTATACATAGTTTATTTTATGTCAACTATACCTCAGTAAAGCTGCTAAAAGACCTATAGAACTTAGCCACTGATAGGATATGGCTCTTGGGAGACAAGGAAGAAAAGGACAACTCTAGACCATCTGAGTAGATTCATGGTGTAGGGGACTCTTATCTAGAGGGGATACTGGAGGATCAGGTTAGGGAGGTACCTGCGGGACCCTAAAGGAAATCAGTCCTGAATATTCACTGGAAGGACTGATGCTGAAGCTGAAACTCCAATACTTTGGTCACTTGATGTGAAGAACTGACTCATTGGAAAAGCTCCTGATGTTGGGAAAGATTGGAGGCGGGAGAAGGGGACGATAGAGGATGAGATGGTTGGATGGCATCACCGACCCAATGGACATGACTTTGAGCAAGCTCTGGGAGTTGGTGATGGACAGGGAGGCCTGGCATGCTGCAGTCCATGGTGTTGCAAAGAGTGGGACACAACTGAGAAAGCTGTGGGACCCACCCTCATCCAAGGGGAGATGCCTGGGGGTGGGAACAGCCCTCACAATAGAGGAACAAATTTGGGAGCCATTGGCCATCATGCCACCTGAAAGAAGTAGAGGCAGGGGACAGACATGTCACTCTGGATACAAAGATGCTTCATAAAGATGTCTGTTCTGAAAGTAATCTATAGAGTGATCAAAATTAAAAATTCTAGGGACTCTCCAGTAGTCCAGTGTTTAAGACTCCAAGCTCCCAATACAGAGGACACAGGTTCCATCCCTGATTGGGGAACTAAGATCCTGGATGCCACATGACTCCAGAGAAGGCAATAGCACCACACTCCAGTACTCTTGCCTGGAAAATCTCATGGGTGGAGGAGCCTGGTAGGCTGCAGTCCATGGGGTCGCTAAGAGTTGGACATGACTGAGCAACTTCACATTCACTTTTCACTTTC
>SJYX01023906.1:579971-620268 GCA_006410675.1 Oreotragus oreotragus | reverse complement strand
GGAATGATGCTAAAGCTGAAACTCCAGTACTTTGGCCACCTCATGAGAAGAGTTGACTCCTTGGAAAAGACTTTGATGCTGGGAGGGATTGGGGGCAGGAGAAGAAGGGGACGACCGAGGATGAGATGGCTGGATGGCATCACTGACTCGATGAATGCAAGTCTGTGTGAACTCCAGGAGTTGGTGATGGACAGGGAGGCCTGGCATGCTGCGATTCATGGGGTCTCAAAAAGTCGGACACAACTGAGCGACTGAACTGAACTGAACACTAAACAAGTATAAATATTAATTAATCCAATAATTACTACTAATAAGTACTCTCATTATCAATGGGTTAAACAAGTTAAAATATAAATATAAAATATAAAGATTGTGGAACTGTTATATGCATGATGCCAACCTTAAACATAAAACATGGAAAGATTAAAAGAAAAAAGTTGCAAAATACATAGTATGTACAATAATTATAATATTAGTGATGTTAAAGCACATAGAACTATATTAAAGTCAGACAGAGATAAAATTATGTACATTACTAGAAATTTTAAAAGTCATTAAAAATTAGTAAAATTTTAGCTTCCAAAAAGGTATAACAATACTAAACCACTATACATATAAAAAATTATAGCTTTAAGATATATTAAAGAAGCAGTGAGCAAACTACCAAGAGAAGCTAGGCTCACCGTGAAAGTGGAAGACTTTTACATACTTTGTTCAAAAAGCAATAGATTAAGCACAAAAAAAAAAAAAAAAGGTAAAACTAACTTTTGGGAATTAACAAGCTTAATTCAAGGAACTGGTGTAGAACACTGCATTTAAAAGTTGAAGAAATCAGAGTAAGGCATTAGGAGAATTTTGTGTGCCATAAACCAATTCTCAGAAACATTCTTAAAATTACAAATGTAAAAACTATGTTTTCTGGCTTCCATGTTGTTAAGTTTCCAAAAATGAAAGCATAGCCTTAATACCCTAAATCCAAGTTTACAAGTCAAAAAAGAATTTGTGGACTTAAGAAAATACAAAATAAATGAAAAAAAAACTGCACATATAAGCTCAAAAGATGGTATTTAAAGGGAAATTTATAGTTCTAAGTAATTTGAAAATTGTAAGTATTGGAAATTAACTAAATGTCTAACTTAAAAAATTAGAGAAAGAAAACTGAATGAACCCAACCCAAATAGACTAAAGGAAGAGAAAAATTGATAAGTGCTGAAATAAAAACTGAAGACAAATATTTAAAGTCAATCTGAATAAAACTACAAATTTATTTAACCATCATAAAAGATAAATAAAATTTTCAAATAACAATATCGTAAATGAGAAAGTAAGCAGAGCTACAGATCAGGCACATTAGTTATTGTAAACATTATTAGCAATTTCATAACAATAAATTTGAAAGCTTAGATAAAATAAACAAATACCTAGAAAACATTATAAAAACGTCTTTAGAAAATAAACCTACCTGAAGAGTCCTATATTGATTAAAGCAGTTAAATCTCTCTCAGAGATAAACATATGGCTTTGTAGGTGAATTCTATTGAACTAAAGGTAAAAAATGCAATTTATACAAACAATTCCAGGGAAAAGAAAATGAGGAAGCACTCACTGTATCTTTCAAAGAGGCTAATAAAACTCTGATTTTGAGAATAGATAAGTGCTATATAAATATGTATGTATGGCTGAGTCCCTTCACCACTCATCTGAAACTACCACAACATTTTTTGTTAGTCGCTATACCCAATACAAAATTTAATGCTTTTTTAAAAAAAGAAAATTTATAGGCAAATCTAAACCAGTAGTAGTTTAAAGATTCTAAACAAAATATGAGTAAATCAAATTCAAATATAAATATAAATATATATATATACACACACACATACACACACTCACATATATATATGGCAGGAACCATCTGAGTTTAAATTAAACCATGAATATTTGATGCAACATTAGAAAATATTTTAATACAATTCACCAAATTAAGAGATTAATGGAAGATTATCTCAAATGTCCCAATGAATTTTTTAATTGTTATAAATCACTACACATTTATTATTTTTTACAAAACTTTAATAAACTAAAAATAAGTAGCAGAGTGTTTGAGGGTATACCTATACACAGTTCACAGTGAGATTGGAACCTGTGACAAAGATACAGTAGGAAGACCTGTTTCTCAGCTCTGAGGACCCCAAGAGCACCAGGGTGTCTGGCCTTTGGATGATAAACCTTAGAATGACTACTAATAACTAAGCCCTTACTTTACATCTGCTATTTTACATATATTATTTCTAATCTTGACAGTGATCCTGGAAAGCATATATTTTAATCCCCTTTCTACAGATGTAGAAACTGAACTTCCTATAAGTTAAATAATATCCCCAAGTCACACAGATGATAAATTACACTCAGAATGTTAATCCAGTATGGCAAAACCAATACAGTATTGTAAAGTAAAATAAAATAAAAATAAAATTTAAAAAAAAGAATGTTAATCCAGTTGTAACTGAATCCAGAACCTGTGGACTTCCTAACTCTTCCATCACATTCATAAACACAAAAAATTCTTTAAAAAATTGAAAAATCAATATCTGTAAACAGATAACCAACAATAAATAAAATGAGAGTGGATCTGGGTTAAAAGCATGTTTGTTTGTTTTTTTTAGAAGTCACACAGCTTGCTTTTACTTTTAATCAAATCTAGATTTGATTTTAAATTGGCTTTCAACAAGACTGAACTAAGTCACTTTACATGTCTATTTCCTTTTCTGTTCTCCCTGAAGACCAACTTGGACCTGGCATACTAATCAGTGTCTGAGGATTGGCAGAATAAATTTCAGGTATCAGAGGCTTGATAGCCTTTCTCACGAACTTCTGGTAGGAAAAAATTCTCTGCGCTCAGCGCCACCAAGGTGAAAATAAGAAACAATTGGCTGTCCTCCCACTGGTTGACCCTCCTTCTCCCCTAAAGACTCTCCTATTCTCTCCTCTTTGAGTAAAGTTCTCTTTAGAGCCACAGCAAACATCAGTTTCTATTGAATGTTTTTAGAAATGTTCAAGGTAAACCTAAACTTTAGCAGAACTAACACAGTTTATCTTCTTTTAATTTGTAAAAATAATTTTTTTAATTTATTTAGTCTGTGGTGGGTCTTTGTTGTTGTGCAGGCTCTTGTCTAGTCGCTGCAGGTGGGGGCTCCTTTTTAGTTGCAGAGGCTTCTCTTGTTGTGGAGCACGGGCTCCAGAGCCCTCAGGCTTCAGAAGTTGTGGCGCATGGCTCAGTGGTTGGGGCTCTCTGACTCTAGAGAACAGGCTCAGTAGCTGCCTCACAGGGGCTTAGCTGCTCCATGGCATGGCGGATCCTCCCAGTCCAGAGATGGGACCCATGTCTCCCACACTGGAAGGTGGATTCTTTATCACTGGCCACCAGGGAAGCCCCTGTTTAAAATTTTAAATGCTCCTGTATTCACATGATTGGTTGGTGTAATCAAGAGTGCAGCAAATAGAAATGAATTGCCTTCACTCCCGCAATAGACAATAACACTGCACGATTTAAAGAAAAATGTCAAAGGTTAACTGATGTCAAGGATTTGCTATTTCTCCCAGCAATCAGTCACACAGTGGGCTGTCAGTATGCTAAGAGCTCAAAATCATTCCAGTTGATAGGCAGCTTGAAAGGTCAAGTGTAGGCAAAAGCAACAGGTAATCCTTTCTGCATTTACTCCAATACCTCTTTCTCATAATAAATATCATTTGTTTTGAAGTTTAATGTAACAAGGCTACATATGAACAGCAAAATATGGCTTTTTGTAATTTATATTTTAACATACATATGTATGTATACAGAGCTACTGTCAATCAAGAAAAACAAATCCTTCTCTAATGTGAACATGTTAAGTAGTACAGTTTTTTAAATCTTTAGACCATATTGAGTTATTCAAAGATTTTAACAGTTTTGCTCTCTTTCAACAAAATAAAGTGTATTTGAATGTTAAAGCCATTAATTGTAATGATGAGTCTTATTAGCAACCAGCATTGTGCAGCTATTCTTAGGATCAGTTCAGTTCAGTCGCTCAGTCATGTCCGACTCCTTGCGACCCCATGAATCGCAGCACGCCAGGCCTCCCTGTCCATCACCATCTCCTGGAGTTCACTCAGACTCACGTCCATTGAGTCTGTGATGCCATCCAGCCATCTCATCCTTGGTCGTCTCCTTCTCCTCCTGCCCCCAATCCCTCCCAGCATCAGAGTCTTTTCCAAGGAGTCAACTCTTCTCGTGAGGTGGCCAAAGTACTGGAGTTTCAGCTTTAGCATCATTCCTTCCAAAGAAATCCCAGGGTTGATCTCCTTCAGAATGGACTGGTTGGATCTCCTTGCAGTCCAAGGGACTCTCAAGAGTCTTCTCCAACACCACAGTTGAAAAGCATCAATTCTGCGGTGCTCAGCCTTCTTCACAGTCCAACTCTCACATCCGTACATGACCACAGGAAAAACCATAGCCTTGACTAGACAGACCTTAGTCAGCAAAGTAATGTCTCTGCTTTTGAATATACTATCTAAGTTGGTCATAACTTTTCTTCCAAGAAGTAAGTGTCTTTTAATTTCATGGCTGCAGTCACCATCTGCAGGGATTTTGGAGCCCCAAAAAATAAAGTCTGACACTGTTTCCACTGTTTCCCCATCTATTTCCCATGAAGTGATGGGACCGGATGCCATGATCTTCGTTTTCTGAATGTTGAGATTTAAGCCAACTTTTTCACTCTCCCCTTTCACTCTCATCAAGAGGCTTTTTAGCTTCTTTTCACTTTCTGCCATAAGGGTGGTGTCATCTGCATATCTGAGGTTATTGATATTTCTCCTGGCAATCTTGATTCCAGCTTGTGTTTCTTCCAGTCCAGCACTTCTCATGATGTACTCTGCATATAATTCTTAGGATAAATTTAGCTAAACTCAGTATGTCCAATTAGAGCAAAGGATTTGATATATTTTCTTCCTCTCCTCTCTCCACTATTCTTTACTTTGCTAAAAGGGTGATGGCAGAAAATTAAAAACATTCTTAGGCATTATCCTTCCCTTTAAATAGAGCACCCATGGGTTCCAATAGGCACCCGGCTTCAGTGCCTGGGAAAATGGCAGAATTTTGTTTCACATAGATCAATTTTACATCTCAAAAGATCTTGAAAGAAGAGTAGAAAATGTATGTCGCATACACGACATCATTTTATTATTGCTTAGTGACTCAGATAGCATTTGCAACAGTCATAAACATGTCTTACCCATTTCTTACCCATTTCTTACCCAGTATTAGCACCCATCTAGTCAAAGCCTTATTTCACATACTAAATATCACATGGATGTCTTAGCTCAAGTCTTAACTGAAAACCAGATAAGGTTGGTATACAAGTGTACTATTTTATATGTAAGGCAGGGAGCAGGAGTGGAGGACCAGGGAAGGAGTGATGGTTAATTTTATGTATCAATTTGACTGAGCCATAGGATATCCAGGTATCTGGTCAAACATTTTTCTAGGTGTTTCTATGAGGGTCTTTGAGCTTCCCTTGTGGCTCAGATGGTAAAGAAGCTGCCTACAATGATCTGGATTCAATCCCTGGGTTGGGAAGATCCCCTGGAGGAGAGCATGGCAACCCACTCCAGTATTCTTGCCTGGANATGAGGGTCTTTGAGCTTCCCTTGTGGCTCAGATGGTAAAGAAGCTGCCTACAATGATCTGGATTCAATCCCTGGGTTGGGAAGATCCCCTGGAGGAGAGCATGGCAACCCACTCCAGTATTCTTGCCTGGAGAATCCCCATGAACAGAAGAGCCTGGTGGGCTACAGTCCATGTGGTCACAAAGAGTCAGACATGACTGAGTGATTAAGCATACATATGAGGGTCCTTTGGATGCAATTAATATTTAAATCAGTAGATTGAGAACAGCAGTTTGCTCTCCTTAGTGTGGTGGGACTCATCCACTCAACTGAAGGCCTGAATAAACAAGATGTCTGACCCTCACTCAATACACAAGAATTCCTCCTTGAGTTCCTTCAGTCTGGGATTTCAGCCCTTTCCTGCCTTTGAACTTACACTGGAACATGGACTTTTCCTGGGTCATGAGCTTACAGACTCATCCTATAGAAACATGTGAGTCAATTTCTTGTAATAAATTTATGTGCAGATATGCACACGCTTTTGTTACATACATACATACACACACCCTATCAGTTCTGTTTCTCTGGAAAACCTGACTGATACACAAGGTAAAAGAGAAAAGGTAACAAGTCTCTACAAGGCCGTTTTCTCATGTTGTAAACCAATGTGGACAATGGGTGACCAACCTATCGTGAAACTAAAGGATACATCTCAGAACCCTTATCACCAGCAGTTCTGAGTTGCTCGCTGTGCTGGGTGCACGCCCACAGGTCTCCCATTCCCTAAGTTAGAGAAGTTCCAGGGCAGAAAACAGAAGACCAGCATATGTCCTCCAGTTAGCAGGCTGTCAGCAAAAAAGAGGCTCACATCAATGAAACTGAATATAGGAAATCAATAGAGAAAATCAATAAAACCAAAAGTTGATTCTTTGAAGAGATCAATAAAATTAATAAGCCTCTAACCGGGAAAAACTTTTTTTAAAAAAGGGGGAACAAAGAATATATAAATTACAAATTTAATATCAGAAAATTAAAGAAGAGACATCAGTATCATTGCCAGTGATACTGACATTGACATTGAAAAAGACAACCAATGAACAAATACTATGAACACTCCAGGCCAACAAATTTAATTATCTAGATCAAATGGACCAATTCCAAGAAATATTGATATTTGTTGACGCATGAGAGAATCTAATCAGTTTGAAAAATTTAACTGATGTGACTGGTTCACAGTCTATACTGTTAAAGGAAAATTGTTTGAACAAATAAACATGATTGCTGTGTGCCTGGTACCTGTGTCCTTCCCTGAATGTTTTTCTCACCACTTGGCCTCCTGGACTCTAGCTGCAGGCACGTCAGTAAGCCACATGCTCTCCAGCCTCAGGTCTGTAACTTGGCACACACCCCCTGAATGTGCCTCATGTCGTCTATTCCATTGCACCTGACCAATTTCCGCATGATTTCACAGCTAAAATTCAACAAAGATGTTTGTTTTCTTGGTGTGCTTATTCACAGTGGCAAGTAGTGGAGTTGATGGAAAGAGTACAGGTTTTGAAGTGGCCAGAGATCTGAACAGAGATCTAAAAACTAGAGAAAATATTTGGTTATTGACCTGGTAGAGATGATGTAAGGGAGGCACATTAATGCAATGCCCAGCACATATTAGAATAATAATAGTTTGCATCATATTTCCTACTGTATGTTAGCTGTTATGACTGTGTGTATGGGCATGTCTGTGTTTGTCAGCATAACCTTCTCATTTGAGAGTCAGCATCTCTTTCTGCAGTAAAATCAGAAATCTCTTACTCTTACTAAAGACTAAAATGCCAATGCAGTGGCCTTGGCATTGATGAATGTCATCATTTCTGATATGGTTACACAAAATTATTACCGCCTTTTGGACATGAGTCTGAGTGAACTCCGGGAGATGGTGATGGACAGGGAGGCCTGGCGTGCTGCGATTCATGGGGTCGCAAAGAGTTGGACACGACTGAGCGACTGAACTGACTGATTGACTTTCCTCAGGCTATATTCTTACTACCTATCATCTCATTAACATTTTTTTAAATGTCCTCTCTACTGATTTCTGTTTGCCATTCTATCCCCAAAACATTTTTCTAAAGATATGACTTCCTATATAGTATTTTCTCTATCAGTAGTTATTCACCTGTTTTTATTTTTCAATTAACAATTATTAACTGAATAGTTACTTTCAAGCCTTCACTGCATATACTGAGAAAAAGGTGAACAAGGTTCAGTTTCTCTGCTCTCTAGGAGTTTATTTTCTACATGAATAACACAGAAACCAAAGGGCAATTTTGATCATAAGCTAAGTATTATTAAGAGCTTAATACAGAGAGTCTAGGAACTTAGGAAACAACCAGTGGACTGACCCAGTCTTAAAACAGCAGAACAGATTCCACAGAGGAACTGAAATGGGATGGAATGCCTGGCGGTCAAGTGGAAATTACTCAGGCAGAGAGGAGCAGAGCAAGCTCACCAGGAGCATCAAGGGATACAGGACTATTACAGACCCAGGAGTGAGAAGAAAAATCAGAGGACACAGGAACCAGGCACACAGCAATTATGTCCAGGTCTCCAAACACTTTCCCCAAAGCAGTATAGTCTACATACCAGTCATTTCAGTTACATTTTTCAAACCGATTGGAGTCATTAAGCATTTGGAAGCTATTCCATTCCATATACTGCACTAGTCCCCAAAAACACAATGGAGAATAAACCAAAGACTGTGCCTTTATCAAGCTTGTGTTGCAATGAAGTAGACAGGCAATAAGCAAGTCAATGAATACATGCAGGTTTATTACTGTCATAAAGGAAATAAACAAGGCACTGTAACAGAGAAAGTAGAATAAATAAAAAGGCCTTTTTAGAGAGATCATTCAGAGAAGGCGTCTCTCAGTAGAAAACACTTAAGCCAAGTCCTAAATAGTGAGGAGCCAGTCACGTAAAGAGCCAGGGAAAGAACACATAGGCAGTGGGAAAAGTTGCGCTGTGTTGAGGACCCAGGTGTGTTTCTGGAACCAAAATATGGCCAGGGTGATGGAACATGTGATGCAAAACTGAGAGTGGTATGAAAGGAGGGTGGCCAGAGAAGCAGAGTTGAATCATTCAGGACTTCGAGGGTCAGCTTGGAGTTGATTCCAAACACGAAGGGAAGAATCCAAAGGGCTTTAACCAAAGACGTGGCATGCTCTGGTTTATATCTTAATAACTTTTTCTGAGAAATTATTGAATGCTGATGATTGAATGTGTATACCTATAATTGATTCATCAACAAATGTTTGTAGAATGAGTGAATGAAAAATATATCTGTTCCCTGTTCTATAAACTGAAACTTTCCACTAACTGCCACAGTTTAAGAAGCTACAGAAGGTTGTACTCCAACAAAACAAGGATAAAAATCAATAAAGAGAAAAATGAGTCCAGGAATAAGCGCAAGGAAATAGTATCTAGCCAGCAGATCAAGATATTTGCCAACCTCTATTGAGGCAAAGATGAGATGGCTGGATGGCATCACTGACTCAATGCACATGAGTTTGAGTGAACTCTGGGAGTTGGTGATGGACAGGGAGGCCTGGTGTGTTGCGATTCATGGGGTCGCAAAGAGTCGGACTGACTGAGCGACTGAACTGAACTGAACTGAACTGAGCTGATTGAGGCAAGAAGATAGCTGGCTCCAGAAGGGAGTTTTTCAAGAAAGAAATGTAACTGATTATTATGCTTGACTATATCAGCTTTGTTGAACATTTAGAGGCTTCCCTGGTGGCCATGAATCATAGAGAACAGGACTTCCTAGGTAGTGCCAGTGATAAAGAATCTGCCTGCCAATGCAAGAGACACAAGAAACTCAGGATTTGATCCCTGGGTCAAGAAGACCCCCTGGAGTAGGAAATGGGAACTCATTCCAGTATTCTAGCCTGGAAAATTCCATGGACAGAGGAGCCTGGAGGGCTCCAGTCCATGGGATCATGAAGGATTTGGACACAACTGAGCAACTGAGAACAAACACACATATAGAATCCTGAAACATATCCCAGTGAAAAATACAAATGATAACGTTAACTCTAAGGAAGAAAGGAAAAGAAATTGGAATATCATAGGATACTATTTGGCTCAACAGAAAATAGGCCCAGGTGTCATTTAAAAACTGCCACTAAAGCAACTATGTATCTATGCTTGCTTCTGGAAAGCCAAACTAGGAGGGGGAGAGGTGAGGCTCCTGTGTCTCTTTTCTGGGCCTCGTTTTAGAAGTGATGCTGTAGAAAGCCTGATTAAGAACTTTACCTATTTATACAAAGTTGGGTCCCAAGCTATCCAAACTGGTTCTAAATTCACTTTACCTTTTCACAAGAGTGTCTCATGTCTGCAGCTGGTCTTGATTGTTGCCTAAATAGCCTAGAGACTATGAGTATTACTCTTTATTTTTCTGCCCTGAAGACTGAAAGTTCCACGTAAGGATATTGAAGTATCTTTACAGATTTATTCCCTTTGACCATCACTTCTAAATCTGAGAAACGTTTCCATAAACAGAGAGGAAGTTCAGTTCAGTTCAGTTCAGTCGTTCAGTCGTGTCCTACTCTTTGTGACCCCATGAATCGCAGCATCTCGGAGTTCACTCAGACTCACGCTCATCGAGTCTGTGATGCCACCCAGCCATCCCATCCTCGGTCGTCCCCTTCTCCTCCTGCCCCCAATCCCTCCCAGCATCAGAGTCTTTGCCAATGAGTCAATTCTTCGCATGAGGTGGCCAAAGTACTGGAGTTTCAGCTTTAGCATCATTCCTTCCAAAGAAATCCCAGGGTTGATCTCTTTCAGAATGGACTGGTTGGATCTCCTTGCAGTCCAAGGGACTCTCAAGAGTCTTCTCCAACACCACAGTTCAAAAGCATCAATTCTTTGGTGCTCAGCCTTCTTCACAGTCCGACTCTCACATCCATACATGACCACAGGAAAAACCACAGTCTTGACTAGATGGACCTTAGTTGGCAAAGTAATGTCTCTGCTTTTGGCTATACTATCTAGGTTGGTCATAACTTTTCTTCCAAGGAGTAAGTGTCTTCTAATTTCATGGCTGCAGTCACCATCTGCAGTGATTTTAGAGCCCAAAAAAATAAAGTCTGACACTGTTTCCACTGTTTCCCCATCTATTTCCCATGAAGTGATGGGACCGGATGCCATGATCTTTGTTTTCTGAATGTTATGTTTGTTATTACTGTTCCACATTCACTATTTTGCCCTGTCATGACCCAGTTACAATTATTCACATAATCTCCTTTGTTTCCAATCCACTTTAGTCCTATTAAAGAAAAAAGCTTATGCAAAAACTTAATTACTATTTAATCTGAGGATTTCATAAATTAATTTGGCATTTATGGTTTGCCAAATAAAGTCAAAAATTCCCACCATCACATCTAGCTCTAGGCCACCTTAATAAATTATATGTAGTAGCTAATATTTGAACATAGAGCCAATAATTTCACTTTTAAAATTAAGATTGTGGCTTTTCAAGTGTATTTCCAGAATTCTAATTAACACAAGCTAATGAGCTGAGTACTAGGGGCAAGCCAAGGACACAAATAGAGAAAACTAATGAAAGACCAATAGAATGTAATTATTTTTCAAACCAGAACTTAAAATAACCACCGCTATTTTTAAAGCATGTAATTATGTGACATTGTATGTAGCCATGATGACCTCATCAACTTAAAAAAGTGTTAGTGAATGCAAGCTTTCTGAAGATGGTGATTCTTACTGTATTTGTCAAAACTCAACATCCTGTGCTTTGAATGGTGCCTGGCACTAAGTAGATGCTTAAGTATGCTTTTGAATTCAGCAATAAAAACTTAATATACCATATTCTACTAATTGACACTTTAGCATGAGATCAATTGCACTTTTGTTCTGTAGCACGAAAATGAATTATCAGCATTATAACCCTGGAATTTCACCAGACCCTAAAATTCACAATAAACTGTGGAAAATTCTGAAAGAGATGGGACTACCAGACCACCTGACCTGCGTCTTGAGAAACCTATATGCAGGTCAGGAAGCAACAGTTAGAACCGGACATGGAAAAACAGACTGGTTCCAAATAGGAAAAGGAGTACGTCAAGGCTGTATTTTTTATTTAACTTATTTGCAGAGTACATCATGAGAAATGCTGGGCTGGAAGAAGGACAAGCTGGAATCAAGATTGCCAGGAGGAATATAAATAACCTCAGGTATGCAGATGACACCACCCTTATGGCAGAAAGTGAAGATGAACTAAAAAGCTTCTTGATGAAAGTGAAAGAGAAGAGTGAAAAAGTTGGCTTAAAGCTCAACATTCAGAAAACGAAGATCATGGCATCCGGTCCCATTCTATTTCATGGGAAATAGATGGGAAAACAGTAGAAACAGTGTCAGACTTTATTTTGGGGGGGGCTCTAAAATCACTGCAGATGTTGATTGCAGCCATGAAATTAAAAGACGCTTACTTACTTCTTGGAAGGAAAGTTATGACCAACCTAGATAGTATATTCAAA
Organism: Oreotragus oreotragus; assembly: GCA_006410675.1. Taxonomy (NCBI): domain Eukaryota; kingdom Metazoa; phylum Chordata; class Mammalia; order Artiodactyla; family Bovidae; genus Oreotragus; species Oreotragus oreotragus. The sequence goes on along the minus strand of SJYX01023906.1, from coordinate 608,077 downwards.
AGCAGAGACATTACTATGCCAACTAAGGTCTGTCTAGTCAAGGCTATGGTTTTTTCGGTGGTCATGTATGGAAGTGAGAGTTGGACTGTGAAGAAAGCTGAGCACCAAAGAATTGATGCTTTTGAACTGTGGTGTTGGAGAAGACTCTTGAGAGTCCCTTGGACTGCAAGGAGATCCAACCAGTCCATTCTGAAGGAGATCGACCCTGGGATTTCTTTGGAAGGACTGATGCTAAAGCTGAAACTGCAGTACTTAGCCCACCTCATGCGAAGAGTTGACTCATTGGCAAAGACTCTGATGCTGGGAGGGATTGGGGGCAGGAGGAGAAGGGGACGACCGAGGATGAGATGGCTGGATGGCATCACCGACTCGATGGACGTGGGTTTGGGTGAACTCCGGGAGTTGGTGATGGACAGGGAGGCCTGGCGTGCTGCAACTCATGGGGTCACACAGAGTCGGACACGACTGAGCAACTGAAACGAACTGAACTGAACTGAAATTTCCTTCTGAATTATCAAAGGTACCACACCATTCATATTTTACTGTAATTTAATAATCACTTGTATTTTATTATATTCTGATCCTTTGATCAGTGGCTAGGCCTCAAACCTGACAGAATGGTAATAAAGTTCTTGTAGACATTTTTCTTCCCATTGCTTAAAGGAGGTCACATACCTGTGTCCCTCAAACTATATCCAGTTTGCAGATATATCTTGCGTTATTTGGTCTTGATATCATTGGTATATATATATAATTTAAAAATTGAAATTGTTGGGACCTCCTTGGTGGTCCAGTAACTAAGACTCTGTGCTCCCAATGCAAGGGGCCTGAGTTCCATCCCTGATCATGCAATTAGATGGTACATATCATAACTAAGTGTTCTCATACCACAACTAAAGATCCTACATGCAACAACTTAAGACCTGGCACAGCCAAATAAATAATTTTTTTTTAATTTTTCATTGCTATCAAAATTTATGTCAGGTCATTTCATAACAAATTTTAGATGTGTGAAATCTTTTGGAAAAAAAAATATAATATCTGATGACACTGGGCCCAAATTCCCACATGGAATCAATAGGCAGAAGCTGAGCCCCACCACTGTCTTTAAACAGAGCAGGTACATTCTGTGTCGCCATGCTTCCCACCATTCTCTTCACTCTGCTTAATCAGACTTGTTCATTTCAGTGCTCAAACTGTTGATTCTTGGAGAATAATTAAGAAGGACATGAAATACTTCCTTTGGCCTCTCTGTTCTTTAATATTACCTATAGGAATTCAAGCTTGTATGTCTTGGCCTAAAGGATAGAGTACAATTGCTTTAGCATGGCAAAAGAAACATATTCATCTTTATCTTTTCCCATTACTCTTCATGAAGTTTATTCTAAACAAAATTCATTTCCCCAATAGACCATAGCCATTTATTCCTGTCTGTCTTTTGTAGGATCTATACTTGGCCCATTATGCTTCTACAGGAAATCTGTAGATTTTTTCAAATGCCATCCCCTCTCCTTCAGATAGTAAATGCACATATGCCAAGAATTTTAATGGGTTCTATGGGAGACAGAGGTAAAGAAGGGACATAAATCCTACCATAACAGAAATTAACAACAAAGTCACCCTTATTAAGAATTAGAATAAAATGTACTCTTGTCTGCTTTCCTGAATGGTTTGCTCAGGGAGAGGTGGGGGGGTGCACAAAACAACCTGAATTTTTTTAATTCAAAAGAAATTTCATATACTATGTATTTGGTAAGATCTCTCATAAATGCTCTCAGCCCACCCGCAAAAAAAAAAAAATTTTTTTTAGCACTAAAAACATAGAAACAAACTGAAATTCAGATGACAAAGTAAATGGCAGGAGAATAAAATAATCTTGAAATAACAGCTTAAAGAGTGACATGAGAAGATTAAAAAGTGTCACTGTGGTCACTGCCAGCATCTCATCATTTCTAGTTTAGAATGTGAAGTGAAAGGAAAAAATAAAGAGTAAACATTGCAGAATGCAGTAAGAAAGAAAATCTCAGTCAGCGGGTTTGTATGGATGCTGTCAGAGAATAGACGTTGTTTCACATAACTTGTCAATAACCACATTAAGACACTAGAAGTTTTCACTGCATGAAGAATTAGAATTTGAAAATGAAGATGGAAGTAGGGAGGGTGTGGGGACAAAGAAATTTAGCACATGGGGGTTTGCAGTCAGGAACTGAAGGAGGCAGATGTCAGAATCTAGCCTGGCCTTGGCTAGTCAAGGAAATTGGGATCGTACCCTGTACTCTCGCTCCCATTCTGAAATTCCCTCTATTCTCTTTGCTGATGGCAAAATCATATCCTAATACACCTTCCCATCCAGGTTGCTAGAAGTCAAGAGAGAAACATAGATTTATGATTTTAAACTTCTGATGAGACCTTCAAACAAATGCCTTATTCCTTCTAAGAGGTTTCCTATTCCTAAAATTTTCAGTCTGTCACTTATAAATCAAAAATTGGAGGCACAGAATTTAAAGTTCTGCAATGGAGATGCAATTGACATTTCCTACCTCTTCCTAGTGTGATTTTCTTCACAACATCTTCACAGGTGAAGACACCGAGGCTCAATGATTTAAACTCAACTTATAAACCCAATATATACAGCACTTTGCTTTCTAAAGAGAAAATGATAGAACAACATTTGTTGAGGTAAATTGAACTGTACATATATAATGCAGTTTGAAATAAAAATCAATACAGTAGCATTTGTTTCACAAGAATTTATCAATAACCACATTAAGACACTAGAAGTTTCTACTGCGTAAAGAATTAGAATTTGAAAATGAAAGTGGAAGTAGGGAGGATATAGAGAAAAAGAAATTCAGCACGTGGGGGTTTGTAGACTTGAAAGATTTTGAAGAAATATATGAAGAAAAAATACTTTTAAGTTATGTTGACTATAATGTTCTCCTCTGTCCATGTGTGTATATATATGTGTGAATATGTTTATATTTGAATATATTTAAATATATTTAAGGACTTATACAGATACAGACATATAATTTTAATAATGAGGTAGGATTATAAAAAAAATTTCTAGAATACTATCTAAATGGAAAAAATTCCACATTTTTTTAAGACAGTGGTTACCTAAATTAATTGTATATATTGCTATTGCTAAGTCAGTCACTTCAGTCGTGTCCTACTCTGTGCGACCCCATAGACGGCAGCCCACCAGGCTCCTCTGTCCCTGGGATTCTCCAGGCAAGAACACTGGAATGGGTTGCCATTTCCTTCTCCAATGCATGAAAGTGAAAAGTGAAAGTGAAGTTGCTCAGTCGTGTCCTACTCTTAGTGACCCCATGGACTGCAGCCCACCAGCCTCCTCCATCCATGGGATTTTCCAGGCAAACTAATGGAGTGGGGTGCCATTGCCTTCTCCTAATTGTACATGGATCCTGAAGATAATACATTTGCTGACCTGCATGCTAATTTTACCTTATATGCTTTTCCATTATGATCAAGATGAAAAAAAAAATGTCATAACTAAAGGCCAACACTGCTCACCTTAGACCATTTGGGGAGTTGGTTTGAACTAAAATGATCAGAACCAAAATATGAGTCTCTCTAGTGGCTCACATAGTAAGAATCTGCCTGTGATGCAGGGGACCTGGGTCCAATTTCTGGGTCGGGAAGACCCCCTGGAGAAGGGAAAGGCTACCCACTCCAGCATTTTTGCCTGGACAATTCCATGGGGAAAGAAGCCTGGTGGGCTACAGTCCATGGGGTCACAAACAGTTGTATACAACTGAGCGACTAACACACACACACACACACACACACACACACACACACACACACACATCCATACTACACTGAATGGAATTGAAGTGACGTGATCTGAATTAACACCACCAGCAACTAAGCGATGCTTATAAACTCGAACTCGAACTGACGAGAAAATGATGAGCTTTTTTTAACAGCATAAAAAATAATGAGGTGGGCCATGGTTATAACGATCAGTGAGCGAGAACACGGTACGTTAGGCTTTTACTGCGTCTTCAGCTCATCATTCTGGCTGGTGATTTTCACAGTGAAGATGCAGATGGAGATGAAAGCAGCGTTTAGGGAAAGGCAAAGCTTTCATGATGCTAGAACATATCTTAAGACCCAACTTTTAAGTGAAGTCCTTATCACAACATATTTACTCTTAAGTGACTATGTGCTTAGTACCTTAGTCGTGTCCAACTCTTTGCAACCCCACAGACTGTAGCCCACCAGGCTCCTCTGTCCATGGGGATTCTCCAGGCAAGAATATTGGAGTGTGTTGCCATGGGATCTTCGCAACGCAGGGATCAAATACAGGTCTCCCGCACTGCATGCAGATTCTTTACCGTCTGAGCAAGATAAAATTTAGAACAATAGAACTATTATAATTATCAGTTCACCTATTTAACTTACCAACTAAACAAGAGTTCAGAAATGAAAGAGTCAATGCCTAATTTATTTTGTAAGTACAATTTCCAGCACAGTGTACATCACAGGTATGTAGGTATGAAATATTTACTGACTTGCCTCATAAAATTATTATGTACGACACACACCTAAATGAGAGAATCTAAATATTTGAAGTTTTCCAGTTTGCTAGCTTCTGATTGATGAAAATTTTACTAGTCAGAAATGTCCCCAGAGCTTGTGAGCAAGAACTAATAAACTAATGTGGTTTATCCTATAAACCTAGTCTATCCTATAAGTGTGTATCTATGAAGTGTTTAAAAGGTAAATTATGCAAATATGGGTTTAAGAAATTTAGACATCATGGATCATTGACTTGTTGGGCCTCAACAACTTCCTAAAACCATTAGCATCTGTTATGTCATTTCACACTTACAGAGCTAATAAAATGCACATCGCTCAACCAAGAGCAGAATTACTCATCTGAGGTGGTCCCCTGTTTATAAGTCCAGATTTATTTTTCTTTTAAGAAGAATAGCCAAAACATTAATTTGAGAGCTGAAACTTGAATATAAGCAGGGAGTTTTTGTCCCTTTCACCTTTAATATCTTTAGACTTTTCAATTTGGCTGACACAGTTCAGAGTAATTGATGGATTTTCTTATAATGCAAACAACTGAATTTAGAATATCTAATATACCTATACTGCTACTGAAATATGCATGACTTTCCATTGCTTTTAATATATAGAACTTATGACTTTAAGATGAACTGGAAGTTATGCAGCAATAGAGTTTGTAGAAACAAATGGAAATGAAGAAAAACAATTCTACTGTTACAAATCAACTACAAATTCAATGTCATATTCAGGGCATATGAATAATGTCATCTCAAAATAGTGTATTATTGCAAAAGAAATTTAGCAGTGGCATACAATTGTTAAAAAACCATTTTCTTTCTGTTAACATCTTATTGAACTTTTTGATTATTAATTTAAAAATCAAGGTTTTTTAATTAAAAATTTAGATTACATAAAAGTTAATAAACCATATCAGAACTACCAAAGATGGAGGAGAGCTTTTTGCAGACTCATCAATTTGAAAACTATTGGACTCATACGCTATGAAATCCCAGTAATAAGTGAAATGAGATACTTTGCAACATTCTCTTTGGAATATTACATTTAGCTTACCAACCTAAAAAACTCTCTCTGGTTTTCTGATTCAACCATCTCACCTTCCTCCTAACATAGATGACTAAGTCCTGCTTCCTTTTTGCTTTCAGATAAAATCACTGCATCTTCTTATGAGAGGTGTATTCAAACTAAGGAGTCAAAACTTGATCGGTTTCATGGGTCCCTGAGTAACTAACACAGTGGTGAGAATATAATTAAAGTCAGTAAATATTTGTGAAATTAAACCAATAATTCAAAGTAATGTGGCTTTAGTGGTGGACAATGAGCCTTGTTAGGACAGAAATAAAGATGCATGCTGGGAGATATCCACAGAGTCCCTCAACTCACAAACAGGAGCAATGGCTAGTCAGAGGCTGCTGCTGCTGCTAAGTCGTTTCAGTCATGTCTGACTCTGTATGACCCCATAGACAGCGGCCCACCAGGCTTCCCCATCCCTGGGATTCTCCAGGCAAGAACACTGGAGTAGGTTGCCATTTCCTTCTCCAGTGCATGAAAGTGAAAAGTGAAAGTGAAGTCACTCAATCATGTCCAACTCTTGGTGACCCCGTGGACTGTAGCCTACCAGGCTCCTCTGTCCATGAGATTTTCCAGGCAAGAGTACTGGAGTGGGTTGCCATTTCCTTCTCCATTCATAGGCTAGAAGACCCTGATGCTGGGAAAGACTGAAATGAGAAGGAGAAGGGGACAACAGAGGATGAGATGGTTGAATGGCATCACCAACTGGATGGACATAAGTTTGAGCAGGCTCTGGGAGTTGGTGATGCACAAGGAAGCCTGGTATGCTGCAGTCCACGGGGTCGTGAAGAGTCGGACATGGCTGAGCTACTGAACTGAACTGACCCTGAAAGAACTAATTTACAAAACTACATAAATATTTTAGACCATCATTTATTATTAGAATCTCACTGACATCTGATAATTTTTTGATTTATATTTTAATTGGAGGAAAATTGCTTTACAGTGTTGTGTTGGTTTCTGCCATACAACAGTGAGAATCAGCCATGATTGTAAGCATATCCCTTCCCTGTTGAGCCTCCCTCCCCTCCCCCATCCCACCAGTAGAGGTCATCACAGAGTGCCAGGCTGTGTTCCTTGTGTTATATAGCAACCCAATGGCACCCCACTCCAGTACTCTTGCCTGGAAAATCCCATGGATGGAGGAGCCTGGTGGGCTACAGTCCATGGGGTCGCTAAGAGTCAGACACAGCTGAGCGACTTCACTTTCACTTTTCACTTTCATGCATTGGAGAAGGAAATGGCAACCCTTTCCAGTGTTCTTGCCTGGAGAATCCCGGGGACGGGGGAGCCTGGTGGGCTCCCATCTATGGGGTCGCACAGAGTCGGACACGACTGAAGTGACTTAGCAGTAGCAGTACCAGCTATCTATTATACACATGATAGTGTACATACGTCATTGCTGCTTTCTCCATTTGTCTCACCCTCTCCTCCCCAACTGTGACCGCAAGTCCATTCTCTACTTCTATGTCTCCATTCCTTCCCTGCAAATAGATTCATCAGTACCATTCTTCTAGATTCCCNTGAAGTGACTTAGCAGTAGCAGTACCAGCTATCTATTATACACATGATAGTGTACATACGTCATTGCTGCTTTCTCCATTTGTCTCACCCTCTCCTCCCCAACTGTGACCGCAAGTCCATTCTCTACTTCTATGTCTCCATTCCTTCCCTGCAAATAGATTCATCAGTACCATTCTTCTAGATTCCCATATATATACGAATTTGAAGAAAGTCTCAGTGACTCAATATTTTTCTAGGTTTCTTTGGATGCTGTTTCTAACTTTATCCTCAGTGTCTAGCCTTATTATACACTTAATAGATGTTCAGAGTACTTATTTAATATGTAAGTTTCTGGTTGATAGATCACTTGAACTGAAGTGAGTAGTTAAAATATATGTATTTTCTCATTTAGGGAAAACAATTGATTCAAAAGTTTGGTGTAACCTATTTCAGATTGCTTTTATTTGGGGGAGCAGGGGTGGGAGTTTTTTAAATATAACACTTCACTTCCAAGCTGAAATTCCCAAACTACGAAATAAGTCAATTGAAATTATTTAATCAAAAAAAAACTATTTATATAATCTACTTGAAATTTTTCCTGGGCAATATATCCAGTATATAGAGATATGCTATGTAGGCCTTCTAAAGCAATGAATGAAATGAAAAGTTACTTTTAAACAAATCTGTCAGTGATCCTAATTTGAAAGTAAGCAAACTGAGAGTCGGATTGTATCTTACATCTACCTCGTAGATATTATGCTCGAAAAATGTGTTGCACTAAGTGAGAGAAGGAAGATTCTTCACCATCTGAGCTACCAGAGGAGACCATAGTTTGGTTCTAATCAATTTAGTTCAAGCCAATTCCCCAAGTGGTCTGTGGTGAGCAGCACTGGCCTTTAGTTCTGGCATTGCTTTTTCGTCCTGATCACAATGTAAAAGCAGGTAAAGCTAGCCTGCAGGTCTGCAAATGCACTGTCTTCAGGATCTATGTCCATTTAATTCAGGTAACCACTAACCATGACCTTCTTTAATATCTTTAGTTTTTGTGGAAATTTTTTCATTGATAGAATATTCTAGAAATTCTTTTTATAATCCTATATCTTTCTTAAAATTATATGTGTGTATCTCTAGGATTCCTTAAATATATCTAAATATATACAAATATAAACATATTCATATAGTCATATATATACATATCTCATATCTCTGTCTCGTGATGTGAAGTCTTGTAAAAAGAAAAAGCCACCCAGGGTTCACTAGCCCACACTGAAAGCAATGGGTTGTAGGAGATGCACAAAGTGAAGTTTTAAGCTACATGGAAGAATTAAAAAGAAAAAAAAAAAAAGGCTGAGCATTATTTTGATGATAATTGGTATACAAACTGTTCAATTTTCAGCACAAATTTAGTTCAGCGGTTTTTCAGTCAAACTTGGATATTCTCCAAAATATGTTAAGACAAAACTGGTTCTAAAATAATTTTTTGCTTAGGTCTGCATAAACCCTACATAACCCTCAAAACTGATTAACAATAATGCCTAATTTATTCTTATCCTAAACTTGTCAGGATTCAAGTGTGTTACAGCCAAAAGTGTTTAGTATGATTACTATTGCCAATAAGATGAGATTTATGGTATTGTAACCAATGCCCAAGTATGTCTTGACCTTGGCTACAGAAAATCCTTATTCTTTCTTCTCACGGTTACTGAGACATATGGAAACATGCAATGATCAATGTGAAAAATACCATTTTGTAATTTGAGTCATATCTTAATACCCTGTGTATGTGTGTTAGTCATTCAGTCATGTTTGACTCTTGGCGACCCCATGGACTATAGCCTGCGAGGCTTCTCTGTCCGTGGGATTCTCCAGGCAGGAATACTGGAATGAGTTGCCATTTCCTTCTCCGGGGTCTTAATGCCCTAATACTGAGCTAACTGGTAGAAGAAGGCTCAGTATTCATAGCTTGGGTCAGCAGCAATTTTACCTTGTCTTAAGTCAAAATTCATACTCTTTGGCTATCCCCCCTGATAAATAAGGGGTTTCCCTGGTAGCTCAGATGGTAAAGAATCTGCCTGCAATGCAGGAGACTCAGGTTCGACCCCTGGGTCGAGAAGATACCCTGGCCAAGGGAATGGCAACCCACTCCAGTATTCTTTCTTGCCTGGAGAATTCCATGGACAGAAGAGCCTAGCAGGCTACAGTCCATGGGGATGCAAAGAGTCGGACATGGATAAGCGAATTCCACTAGACTAGACTATGATAGTCTAGTGTAACGAGATCCAACCAGTCCATCCTAAAGGAAATCAGTCCTGAATATTCATTGGAAGGACTAATGCTGAAGCTGAAACTCCAATACTTTGACCACCTGATGGGAAAAACTGACTCATCTGGAAAGACCCTAATGCTGGGAAAGATTGAAGGCAGGAGGAGAAGGGGATGACAGAGGATGAGATGGTTGGATGACATCACCGACTCAATGGATATGAGTTTGAATAAGCTCTGGGAGTTGGTGATGGACAGGGAAGCCTGGCAGTTCACAGGGTTGCAAACAGTTGGACACGACTGAGCAACTGAACTGAACTGAGACTATGATAAATAAACTCAGAACAATGAGCAGGTAACTCAGATTAGCATCAGGAAAGAGAACATTTAAACAATTACTCTATCTCCAGAAGTTTTGCCTGGCTCATCATCATATAGAGTCATCCCTCAGTGTCTATAAGAGATTGATTCTAGGATCCCACATGGATATCAGTTCAGTTCAGTTCAGTCGCTCAGTCTTGTCCGACTCTCCGCGACCCCATGAATCGCAGCACTCCAGGCCTCCCTGTCCATCACCATCTCCCGGAGTTCACTCAGACTCATGTCCATCGAGTCCGTGATGCCATCCAGCCATCTCATCCTCGGTCGTCCCCTTCTCCTCCTGCCCCCAATCCCTCCCAGCATCAGAGTCTTTTCCAATGAGTCAACTCTTCGCATGAGGTGGCCAAAGTACTGGAGTTTCAGCTTTAGCATCATTCCTTCCAAAGAAATCCCAGGGTTGATCTCCTTCAGAATGGACTGGTTGGATCTCTTTGCAGTCCAAGGGACTCTCAAGAGTCTTCTCCAACACCACAGTTCAAAAGCATCGATTCTTCGGCACTCAGCTTTCTTCACAGTCCAACTTTCACATCCATACATGACCACAGGAAAAACCATAGCCTTGACTAGGTGGACCTTAGTCAGCAAAGTAATGTCTCTGCTTTTGAATATACTATCCAGGTTGGTCGAACTAAAATGGACTGGAATGGGTGAATTTAACTCAGATGACCATTATATCATTATCTTAAGACTAAGTAGATCTTAAGGGAAAACAAGCTTTCTGATTGATTAACATTTATCAATAGAAAGAAAGACGGGGCCATAAAATGTTAATCGGTCTTCAGACCAGAAAATATTGTAAACAAACGTAAGACCCTTGTAAGAACAAATGTATGCAAAGAACACTCTGTCTTTAGATAAGGGTCAGAACAGCTGACCCCGTGTAACTCTGCTTCTTACATTTATCTCTATGTACAACTTAAGGTATAAAAGCTTCTCTGAAAAATAAAGAGACGGACCAGGATCAGTTCCACGAAAGCCTGGATCCCATGTCATTCTTTTTTTCAGTTCTTTCTCTCTCTCTCTCTCTCTCTCTCTCTGTCTCTCTCTTACTCTCCTTTTCAAGCTGATCCCTTGGAGCACAGAGGCTCTCTGCGTTCACTTTTTTGCCTGGGCTTCCAAGACCTGACCGGGAAGGCGCTCCACATCTTCAGTCCTTCGGGAGACCAAGAGGGCGCCTGCGGCCTACGTGAACAGAGAAAGTCCTTGTCTGAGGCTTTACTGGCTTTCTGTGTAAACCAAGGAATATCAGCCTCTTTCTCTCCTCTATTCTCTTAACTGCAAATTCTTTCCTTATCTCTCTCTATATCTATATATCACCGTCCATGCTTCGGATACCCTGGATCCAACTGGGGCTGGACCCCGGTAGTTCATGGGGTTGCAAAGAGTTGGACATGACTGAGCGACTTTCACTTCCCTTCACTTCAAACACTTCAACTAACAATCTAAGTTGTAAAAACAAACAGATAGAAATTATAATACCTGGCCCATTTCAATGATTCATTGGTTGGGGCAAGTCTACCTTGTTTTTACGAGGTTAAGTTTTCAAATGAGAGTGTGCCCTATATGGATTCTAAGTAACAAGTAGGATCACAAAAAATAAGCTGCAGAAATCAAAGAAAAAAACAAAACAAAAAAAGAGTAAAGAGATGGATTTGACTACACAAACATTTCAAGTTAAAGAACATAAGATGGCTTAAAAGTCAATGACAAGGGAGGCATATGTACAATATAAAATATTATAAATAAAAGAAGGCTATGTAACAATATGGAAATACACATAAAATTATCAACATACCTTACAAAAAGAAAAAATCAAATTGTAAGCATATGCAAACATTTTCAATCACTTAGCAATTAATGAATTGAAGATAAATACAAATACTATCAGATTAACAAATAATAAAATATTAAGTTCCAAGGCTGCTAGGAGCTAAGGAAGCAGATCTTCTTACTGAGTGCTGGTGATCTTTCTCAAAGGCAATTTGTCAGTAATTCTTAAAAAATCTTACTTATTTTTGGCTGTGCTGGGTCTTTGTCACTGCGCACAGGCCGTCTCTGGTTGTGGCGAGCAGAAGCTACTCTGTAGTTGCTGTGCACAGGCTTCTCACTGTGGCGGTTTCTCTTGTTGAAGAGAATGGGCTCTAGAGCCCGGATTCAGCAGCTGGGGCACGCAGGATTAACTGCCCCACAACACGTGGGATCTTCCCCGACCGGAGATGGATGGAACCCTTGTCCTTTGCACTAGCAGGCAGATTCTTAACCAATGGATCACCAGGGAAATCCCACATCAATATTCTTAAACATGTAGTTGACAGTGTTGTCCAGATTTTTCTGCCGTTGATGATTTTTGAAAACTCTAGTCACTACATCAATCGCTGAGGTGTAACTGTAATTCTCTTTTTGCCCCCCTTTAGTGTACTTACAGTTCTATTACTTGACACAGACAAATTAGGACTGTTATGTCTTCTTGACAGTTTTATCATTAAGAAACATCCCTCTGTGAGGCTACAGGGAAGTTACTTTCATGTTCCTGGACAGTTAGTGCTTTCAGGCCAAATTTTACTCAAATTTGGGATTCTGGACTAAAAGCAACCTTAGAATTACATTACAACTGTGAAAGCCCCAGAGCATGTGTGTACATTTCAAAGGGGATGAGAGTCCGGAGCAGGAAGACAATTCCCAGTCACAGAACTGAAGACAAAGGAGGCTGGTCTTATCACAGAGAGATTTATTTACATTCCAAAGACTTCACTTTGTGACAAAGGTCCATATAGTCAAAGCTATGGTAGCTTTCCAGTAGTCATGTATGGATGTGAGAGCTGGACGGTAAAAAAGGTTGAGCTCCAAAGAGATGCCTTAGAACTGTGGTGCTGAAGAGAAGACTCTTGAGAGTCCCTTGGACAGCGAGGAGATCAAACTAGTCAATCCTAAAGGAAATCAACCCTGAACATTCACTGGAAGGACTGATGCTGAAGCTGAAGCTCCAGTACTTTGGCCACCTGCTTCAAAGAGCTCCTTGGAATAGACCCTGATGCTGGGAAAGACTGAAGGCAGGAGGAAAAAGGGGCAACAGAGGATGAGATGGTTAGATGGCATCACTGACTCAATGTACATGAGTTAGAGCAAACTCCAGGAGAAAGTGAAGGACAGGGATGTCTAGTGTGCTCCAGTACGTCATGGGGCTGCAACGAGCTGGACACAACTGAGGGACTGAGTAACAATGACGACTTTGATATTTCTGACAAAACTCTCTCAGAAAGGGAAGGAGAGACAGTTGTCTTCTTCCCTTTTATAAAAAGCACAGAAAACTTAATTTTTCTTCATTCTTTGTCTATAAGACAGACTTTGTCTACAAACCTTTGACCTGGGTTTTGCTGACTCAGGATTAGACATGAGACTCAGGGAACCACTCTCTAGTTACTTTCTTTCTCATGAATAATTAATCTCTGATCCAATAACCTCTTGTGTACATTCAGGAAAAACTTAATAAGTATAAATATTAAAAACTAAAGAACAAAAATTCGGCATTATCCACAAATGGAAGAACTTTCATGTGAGTAGTGGAACCCAGCACCTTATTCCAAGAGACTTACAGCAAACCTAGCCCACTACAGCACTGGGTAATAAGCAGACAGACCTCAGGACCAGCTGTGAAACCTACAGGAGACTGAGCCAGGTCCAGCCCCTGAGCTACAGTCTGGGAGTACAGGCAGAACAGTGACTCAGCAGTCACCTTCAGATGAGACAGCCTTTGTGGAAATCCGTATTTCCAGAGGAGAAGTATCAATATTCCTTTTGAGGACAAAGAAAAAAAGAAGTTTGGATGAGCTGGAGTGGATAAGAGGAATAGCTTGTCTTTGCCTGCATCACATAATGTACAGATACAGCATGCTAAATAGATGGCCCATGATTTCTTCCACAGGGCAAAGGAAGAGCTACTGAATCCAGTTTCTAAAGGGACAGCCACACTCGTTTAGCATCTAAGGCTGTGCAGGACTCTGCTGAAGAGACTTAATTCTCTCATTTCTCATAATGCATCCAGAGTATCCCAGAGGAAGTCCACGCCTGGGAAGAGGGAGCAAGTCAGAGAGTAGCATGTACGATTCCCAGAGGCCATTAAAGGAATGTAGTCTCCGCTGATGCATTTTGGACTCTATTAGGAAACACGAAAAATCAAGGAGACATGATACCACCAAAGATCACAATAATCTTCCAGTAACCAAATTTAAGGACAGGAAAATCTACTATTTATACAATAAAGAATTCAAAACAGCTGTTCTAAGGAAACTCAGCTATAAGAAAACACAGAAAGACAATTCAAAAAATTTTTAAAAAAATTAAGAGCTGAACAAATGAAATAGAATCAAAAGCAGGCAGACCACATAGAAAACAGAATCAGTAAGACAGCTAGGGGGACTTCCTGGTGATCCAATGGTTAAGAATCTGCCTTGCAATGCAGGGGACATGGGCTCAGCCCCTGGTCAGAGAACTAAGATCCCATATGCCACGGAGCAGCTAACCCCTCACACCACTAACCACTAGAAGGACCCACAGGACTCAATGAAGACCTTGCATGCTGCAAAAAGACCTGACACAGCCAGATAAATAAATGAATATTTTTTAAATTCTTAAAAAAAAAAAGATAGGAACTTTGAAAGAACTCAGCCTAGAGAGAAAAAAGAATAAAAAAGTGAAGAAAGTCTGAACCATCTATGAAGACATCCTCAAAAACCCAATATCCAAATCATTAGAGTTTCAGAAGGAAAAATGAGGGAAAACAGGGGCAGAAAACTTTTTAAAGAAATAATGGCTGAGAACTTTCCAAATCTGGAAAGAGATCTGGACATCAAACTCATGAAGCTAATAAACAGATTGCCCCATTAAGTCAACCCAAAATGTCCTGTGATTGAAGTTAAGCCATTATCAGAGTAAAATATGACTAGGTATAAGATGTTTTATGTATGTCATGATAACCACAAAGCAAAGAATTTGGCTAGATTCCCAAAAGACAAAGATGGAGAATAAGAAGCATACACCAATGGGAAACCGCCATTTCACAAAGGAACCCAGCAAGAATAAAATGGGAGCAAGAAAACTACAAAATAGCCAAAACACAATTAGAAAGAGGGCACTAGGAAGCTCTTGTATTTGTACTCATTCAGTCATGTCTGACTCTTTGCGACCCTTTAGACTTCAGGCTCCTCTGTCCATGGAATTTTTCAGCCCAGAATATGGGAGTGGACTGCTATTTCCTCCTCCAGGGGATCTTCCCAGGCATCACAGCCAGGTCTCCTGCATTACAGGTGAATTCTTTTCTGCTGATCCACTGAGGAAGCCCAGAAAGTTCTGACATATCCACAACCACTCTAAATATATGTGGATTAAACTTCTAATCAAAAGGCAAAGAATGGCTAGATGAATTAAAAAAAAAACAAGATCCAACTATATGCTGCCTACAAAAGACTCACTGTGGCTTTAAGAACACACAGGCTCAAAGTGAAAGGATGGAAAAAGACATTCGACAAGTGGAAACCAGGAGAGAGCAGAAGTAGCTGTATTTATACCAGACAAATGATCTTAAGTAAAAAACAGTCACCTGAGACAGTGGTCCTTCTATAAAGGGGTCAATTCTTGAAGAAGACATTACCAATTAGCAATAGTAATACAAATGCACTCAACACCAGAGCAACTAAATACATTAAAATACTAACAAAGCTGAAAGGTGAAATTGACAATAATACAACAGTAATAGGTAACTACAACACCACACTGTCAGTAGGGACAGGTCATCCAAAAAATCAAGAGAACACTGGACTTGAATCATACATTAGACCAAATGAACCCAACAGACACATATAAGACATTCAGTCTGACAATAACAGAATACATATTCTTCTCAAGAATACACAGAATATTCTTAGTGGTAGATCAAATGACTGGCCACAAAACAGGTCTTACTATATTTAGAAGAGTGCAACCATACTATATAACTACTGTGCTTGTGTTCAGCTGCACAGCTGTGTCTGACTCTTTGTGACCCCATGGACCCCAAGGAGCCTACCAGGCTCCTCTGTTCACAGATTTTTCCAGATAAGAATCCTGGAGTGGGTTGCCAATTCCTCCTCCAACTTTTCTGACACTGGCAATAAAAATGGAAATCAACAACAAGGGGGAAGTGCAAAATCCACATATATGAGGAATTTAAAGAATATACTCCCAGATGACCAATGTCAAAGAAATCAAGAGGGAAATCAAACAATACCTTGAAACAAATGACAACTGAAACACACATTACCAAAACTATAGGATGCTGCAAAAGCAGTTCTAAAAGAGAAGTTTATAATGATAGATACCTATAGGAAGGAAAAAGAAAAATCCTAAATAAATAAATAACCTAGCTTTACACCTCAAAGTGAAAGTGGTAGTCACTCAGTCATGTTCAACTCTTTGTGATCCCATGGACTGTAGCCTGCCAGGCTTCTCTGTCCATGAAATTTCCAGGCAAGAATACTGGAGTGGGTTACCACTTCCTTCTCCAATGGATCTTTCCAACCCAGGAACTGAACACTGGTCTCCCACATTGCAGGCAGATTCTTTACCGACCAAGCCACTAGGGAGGAAATTAGCAAAAGAATAAACCAAACTCAAAATTAATAGAAGATAGGAAATAACAAAGATCACAGAAGAAATACAGGAGATAGAAACTAGAGAAATATCGGAAAAGATTGACAAAACTAAGAGTCGATTTAAAAAAAAATTTTAATTGATAAACCTTTAGCTAAATTAAGAAAAAGAGAAGACAATAAATAAAAACAGAAATAAAAAGACACACTACAAGTGACACCACAGGAACACAGCTGACTCTTGGAAAGCATGGCTCTGGAACGCATGAGTCCACTTATATGCAGACACTTTTCAGTAGGACATACGACAGCGCTACATAGTCCATGATTGGTTGAATTCAGGGGTTTGAAGGAATCAAAAACATGAAAGGCTGACTATATAAATTATATGCAGATTAACCCCCATATTGTTCAAGGGTCGACTCTACCAAGTATCACAAGAGACTACTATAAACAATTATACGCCAACAAAATGGATAACCTAGAAAAATGGATGAACTCCTAGAAACATACAACTAACCAAAGCCAAATTAGGAATAAACAGAAAACATGAGTAGACCAACAATGGATTTGGACATTGAAATCAGTAATTTAAAACCTCCCAAGAAACAGAACCCCGGAAATATGATGGTTTCACTGGTGAATTGTACAAAACATTTAAAGAATAGTTAACACCAATCTTTTCTAAACTTTTCCCAAAAACTGAAGAGGAAGGAAAACTTACAAATGCAAGACCAGCATTACTCTGATTCCTAAGCCAGATAAGGACACTATTCATAACGAATATTCCTGATGAATATGGATGCAAAAATTCTCAACAAGATGTTAGCAAACTGAATTCAAAAATACACTAAAAGGATCAATCAACAACTTCAGATATGCAGATGGTACCACTTTAACAGCAGAAAGTGAAGAGGAACTAAAGAGCCTCTTAATGAGGGTGAAAGACGAGAATGAAAAATCTGAAACTCAACATTCAAAAAACTAAACTCATGGCATCTGGTCCCAACACTTCATGTCAAATAGACGGGAGGAAAGTGGAAGCAGTGACAGATTTTATTTCTTGGGCCCCAAAATCACTACGGATGGGGACTGCAGTCATGAAATTAAAGGACAACTGCTCCATAAAAAGAAAGCTATGACAAACCTAGACAGCATGTTAAATAGCAGAGACACCACTTTGCCAGCAAAGGTCCACATAGTCAAAGCTGTGGTTTTTCAAACAGTCATGAACAGATGTGAGAGTTTAACCGAAAAGAAAGCTGAGTGCCTAAGAACTGATGCTTTTAAACTGTGGTGCTGGAGAAGATGCTTGAGAGTCTCTTGGACTGCAAGGAGATCAAACCAGTCCATCCTAAAGGAGATCAACCCTGATTGTTCACTGGAAGGATGATGCTGAAGCTGAAGCTCCAATACTTTGGCCACCTGATGTGAAGAGCCTACTCTTCGGGAAAGACCCTGATGTGGGGAAAGACTGAGGGCGGGAGGAGAGGATGAGATGGTTGGATGGCATCACTGACTCAATGAACAAGAGTTTGANCTCTCTTGCTTTTTCCATGATCCAGCGGATGTTGGCAATTTGATCTCTGGTTCCTCTGCCTGTTCTAAAACCAGCTTGAACACCAGGGAGTTCATGGTTCACATATTGTTGAAGCCTGGCTTGGAGAATTTTGAGCATTACTTTACTAGTGTGTGAGATGAGTGCAATTGTGAGGTAGTTTGAGCATTCTTTGGCATTGCCTTTCTTTGGAATTGGAATGAAAACTGACCTTTTCCAGTCCTGCGGCCACTGCTGAGTTTTCCAAATTTGCTGGCATATTGAGTGCAGCACTTTCACAGCATCATCTTCCAGGATTTGAAACAGCTCAACTGGAATTCCATCACCTCCACTAGCTTTGTTCTTAGTGATGCTTTCTAAGGCCCACATGGATATCAAAGTCTGAGAATGCTCAAGTCCCCTATATAAAATGATATAATATTTGCATATAATCTATGCATATTTACCCAAACACTTTAAACCATCTCTAGATTATCTACAATACCTAATATAACATAAATGCTCTGTAAATATTTGCTGCAGAGAACAGATGCATGTTCTGCTTTTTGTAACTTTCTGGACTTTTTTAAACTATTTCAATTCACAAATTGGTTGAATTCATAGCTGTGGAATCCATGGATATTGAAGGTTTACTGTACACCTCTAGATCCTGGAAGCAATAAAGCGGAAGAGAAGGAGGGTTATAGTGTCATGTTTCTGATCACATAGTACCCTCACTCATCAGTAAATATAGTCTGTTCAAAGGAAGAGTGGTGAGTGAGCACATGGCTTCCCCAGCTGTACAAGATGCTACTAAAGAAACCTGTCTCTATCCTGAAGCCCTCAGAGCATTAAAGCAAATCTTCATGACTGGGGAGTGGGAGGAGGTAGGAAAGAGACAGAAAAAGAGACAGATATTATCAGACATCATGAAAGAGACAGGATTCCTTCTGACATATTCTAGACTCCAGTGGAACGCCTGCCCATGAGTTGCTAGAAAAATCTCACTCAAGCACCCTGAATGCCAAACCCACACCTGCCCCAACTCTACAGCCAGCTCTTTCTATGAACTCCTGAGGGTGGTGGTGCAAGAAAGCTCAATCGGGGAGTGCACACAGAAAACAGGCTAGAGTCGGCAAGCAAGGAAATAGGAGACAGGTGATATACGCATCATGGTGGTGTAAGATGTCCCAGGGTTTCCCGGGTGGCCCAGCGGTAAAGATGTCTGCACCACCGTGTTTACTGCATCATTATTCACATAGCAAAATATGAGATTCTTCCATCAGAATAAGGATGGACCTTGAAGGCATTATGCTAAGTGAGATAAGTCAGGAAGTTGAAGACAAATACTGGATGATATCACTTCTAGGAGGACTCTTTAAAAAACTGAACGCATGGAAACAGAATAGAACGGTGCTGGGGTTGGAAAATGGAGATATGTTGGTCAGATGGGGCAAACTTATAGTTAGAAGGTGAATAAGTTCTGGAGATCTAATACACAGCAATGCAATTTTAGTTAAAAAATAGTCTATTATATACTTCAAGTTACTAAGAGACTAGGTCATTACTGTTTTCAGTACAAAAAGAAATTATAATTATGTGACATGATAGAGGTTTTAGCTAATGTTACAATGGTCATATTATAATACACAAATGTGTCAAGTCAACACATCATAGACCTTAAGCTACAGAGTGTTATATGTTATTCATATACTCAGTTTTTAGTATGAAAAAGTTTTGGGTTGAAACTATTTATCACAGCTTTATTATAATAGTCTTTTACATCTTTATGTATATATGTTCAGCCTTTTGTCTATTTCTACATATGCACGCATGATGTATGTGAGTTTTTACACATGTAATATAAAAGTAACATTATACCATACACACAAATATAGAATATATACTATAAATAAGTATGTATATATAATTCCATTACTTGATTCTTATTTATTTATTGATGTATTAAAAGGATTTCCTCATATTATTAAATATGCTGTCAAGTATATTTTTAAGGGCTGCATATTAATCAGTTGGATGAGCCCTTATTTATATTAGCTATCACACTCTTTGGAAGGAAAGTTTTGACCAACCTAGATAGCATATTTAAAAGCAGAGAGACTACTCTGCCAACAATGGTCCATCTAGTCAAGGCTATGGTTTTTCCAGTGGTCATGTATGGATGTGAGAGTTGGACTGTGAAGAAAGCTGAGCACCGAAGAATTGATGCTTTTGAACTATGGTGTTGGAGAAGACTCTTGAGAGTCTCTTGGACTGCAAGGAGATCCAACTAGTCCAATCTAAAGATCAGTCCTGGGTGTTCTTTGGAAGGAATGATGCTAAAGCTGAAACTCCAGTACTTTGGCCACCTCGTGCAAAGAGTTGACTCATTGGAAAAGACTCTGATGCTGGGAGAGATTGGGGGCAGGAAGAGAAGGGGACGACAGAGGATGAGACGGCTGGATGGCATCACCGACTCGATGGACACGAGTTTGAGTAAACTCTGGGAGCTGGTGATGGACAGGGAGGCCTGGCATGCTATGATTCATGGGGTTGCAAGGAATTGGACACGATTGAGCGACTGAACTGAACTGAACCGATCACAAATATTGTATGTTTAGCTTGTTCTCTAATTTTTCCTATACTATAAATAGCACAAAACTATCCATGACTGAATGAAATGAAACTACTTTTTATGATACTAGTAATGGTGAATACATGTCATTAAATATTTTTCAAAACCCATACAATGTACCAAGCATGAACTCTCATGTAAACTAAGGGATTTGAGTGATCATGGTGTGTTAATGTAAGTTCATGAACTGGTGTGTGACATTGATGGTGGGATTGTGTGCATGGAAGTCAGGGAGTATGTGGAAATTCTCTATACTTTTCACTCAGCTGTGCTGTGAACCTAAACCACTCTAAAAACTAAAGTCTAGGGACTTCCCTGGGGTGAAGTGTCTGAGACTCCACACTCCCAATGTGGGAGACCCTGGTTCCATCCCTGGTCAGGGAACTAGATCCCATGTGCTGCAACTAAGACTTCGAATGCTCCAACTAAGACCCAGCACACCCAAACAAATTGAGGGGGAAAAAAAGTAAATAAATAGGAAAAAATTTTTTAACATAAAGTTTATTTATAAACAAACCATAATAGATCCGTGATTGTATATAAATCTGTGTATCTCTGATAACCAGTTTAATATATACTTCTAGATGGGAAAGTTCCAGGTCAATGATCATGCTCATGGTTAGACTAATTATCTTTTTTTAAAGTTTAACCAGTAACACTGTCATCAACATTAGAAAAGCATCCCTTTCCTCTCAATCTTTCTCATATGGGCATTGTGGGAATTTTAGTTTCAACATTTGGTTCACAGAATACCTTCCTGTGCTGCAGCAGGAAAAAACACTCTAGTCTGAATCCAAATCCTTGGATTTCCATCTCTCTGTTTCATGAGGTTCCACCCACTCTCCCCCTCCAGGCTTCATCTTTATTACAGTATTCTTCTGCACACATTTATCTTGGATATCTTACTCACCATCATTGCTTCATCAATATCTCTATTAGGATTCTTATATTCTAAATTTACCTCTGTCAGTTTTCTAAAACTTAATGTTTGTAGAATATGCCCAGTTGAATGACTCACAAGTATCAAAATCACATTTTAAAGCCAAAATCCATTATGTTCCTCAACTAACCTTGCTTTTCTTCCTACATTTTTCATTTTTAGGAAATGGCACCATCAATCATCAAGATACTCAGAAACCTTGGAATCATTTAAAAAATTTTTGCTCAACCCACAGAAATTCTACTAATTTTGTCAAAATTAAACAGCAAATATTATACAGCGCTCACTATTTTCAAGGCACTATTTTAATCATTCTTATATACATTAACTTATTTAATCTTTGTAACAAATATTATTACTTCCTCCTTACAGATGAGTAAACTGAGGTTGTTGTTTAGTTGCTAAGTCATGTCCAACTCCTTTGTGACCCCATGGGCTGTAGCCCACCAGGCTCCTCTGTCCATGGAATTTCCCAGGTAAGAATACTGGAATGGATTGCCATTTTTCTCTCCAGGGGATCTTCCTGACCTAAGGATCAGACCTGCATCTCTTATGTCTCCTGCATTAGGAGGCAGGTTCTTTACCACTGAGCCACCAGCTGCTGCTACTGCTGCTAAGTCACTTCAGTCGTGTCCGACTCTGTGTGACCCCATAGACGGCAGCCCACCAGGCTCCCCCATCCCTGGGATTCTCCAGGCAAGAATACTGGAGTGGGTTGCCATTTCCTTCTCCAATGCATGAAAGAGAAAAGTGAAAGTGNTGTGTATAAGAGACAGGTGTGACCCCATAGACGGCAGCCCACCAGGCTCCCCCATCCCTGGGATTCTCCAGGCAAGAATACTGGAGTGGGTTGCCATTTCCTTCTCCAATGCATGAAAGAGAAAAGTGAAAGTGAAGTCGCTCAGTCTGTCCGACTGTTAGCGACCCCATGGACTGCAGCCCACCAGGCTCCTCCGTCCATTGGATTTTCCAGGCAAGAGTACTGGGGTGGGGTGCCATTGCCTTCCCCGGAGACACCAGCAAGCCCAGGTAAACTGAGGTACATGGTTGTTAAGGAACTTGCCAAGATCATACAGATCCAGAAATCAAGCTGAGGCAGTCTGGCTCCAGAACCTATGTTCCTCCTTACTACAACATGTTCCCTCTTCAATCAAGTGTTAGGCTGGCTACATTAAATTCTTCAGGAACTGATCATTACCAGCCTGTCAAATATAATCTTCCTATCCTCCACCCTATGTTTTCTGAATTCCAAACATTTGTAGTTCATAGTAGCAACAGATTTATTCTTCTATATCTTTGCTCATGTTTTTCCTGCTTCTTAGAAGACCCTTCTCATCCCTTCCATCTTGCTGCTCTGTTAACATCTAATAATTCAGATGTTATTCTTAGCTCAGATATTCTCTCATCCAAAAGCATTCCTTAAATACCCACACTGGCATGCAGGTTTCTTTTCCATATCTTCATAGTCCCCAGTATACTGTTCTCTTTTCAGCCACCATCTTCTGTTGATATCACTTAATTACTGATAAGTCATAGATTTTTCAAAGAATAGAGGGTTTTTTAATCTTCAATCTCTCAGCATCTATTTAAATGTATGACATGTAAAAGTTTATATATAGTGAGATCTTTAACTTTGCTACAGAGTCTTGCAGATGATGTTAATATACCAACTCCATCACTTATCTATTGTATGACCTTGAGCAAGATATTGATTGTCTATAATGCCACTATCCCAGAAAAATGTTGTTACATATTTTCCTATTACCACTATGTTGCTGAAAAAAAGCAGGCAGAAAAATGCGTGAACTTCATCCTATTCAATCGTGTAGCCAACAGCATTTATCTAGTTCTAAGAAATCACTTAGCCTTCTGAAAAGACATATAGCCCACAATATAATGCAGTCGATCTAAGCCATTAACTTAAGAATTAATGAGAAAAAAAATCTTCAAAATGCCAATGGATATCGGACAGATAATGAAAATCCATGATAAATCTGCATTCCCTGGGGTTCTAATTAAGGGTCTCCTGGTTGCAGTTAACACACAACAGAGATTTGCTCTGGCTAGATTAAGTATAAAGGAGAATTTATGGGGAGAGTGCTGCTCTTTCTCAAGATACTGCAGAAGGAATTGAGCAAAAAACTTTCAGGAGAGGAAGAAACGAAGGTAACTTGAAGGAATCTCGCACAAGATACCAAGAATATGTTTACTGCTAGAGAACTACCATTTGAGTGACTCAACTCTCATGAGTCATAAACATTATGTCTCACTGTTTTCATATTTCATTTTCTTTTAAAGAGAATGTATAACCCAGTTTGTATCAGTGGCCCTGGTCAAAGGTGACTGTCATATATTGTAGAAAGCGATACCAAAGAAGGGAGAAAGTGCCATGAGCTGGAAAGCATCTTATGTAGTGGAGATATTCAGCCTTAAAACAGATTGCTTTTTTTATAATTAATACAATAAGACATCAAATAACTGTTCTATTTGTTAAGTTGGAGACAACCAAAATAATTGAAAAGAGAAATAAAAACATCTTCCTTGGTGTCAGTAAAGTGTGAGAGCTTGTAGAGATAGAATTTTTTTTTCCTATAATTTTATGCATTTACTTATTTTTGGCTGTACTGGTCTTCATTGCTGCCCAGGCTTTTTCTCTAGCTGTAGCGAGCAGATCAGGGGCTACTCTCTAGTTGCGGTGTGTGGGCGTCTCATTGTGGAGCCTTCTCTCGTTGCAGAGCACAGGTTCCAGGTACACAGGCTTCAGCTGTGGCAGCTCCCAGGCTCTAAGGCACAGGCTCAATAGTTGTGGTGCATGGGTTTAGTTGCTCCACAGCATGTGGGATCTTCCCAGACCAGGGCTTGAACCCATGTTTCTTGCATTGGCAGGTAAATTCTTTCCCTCTGGGTCACCAGGGAAGTTCCAGAAAGAATTCTGAAATAAATATTTTTTATACTAAAGATGAAGTCAAATGGTAGAAAATATTACAAAGTGGCAGATAATTTATCTCTTGTTGTTTAGTTGATCAGTCGGGTCCAACTCTGAGACCAAATGGACTGCAGCACTCCAGGCTCCCCTATCCTTCACCATCTCCTGGAGCTTGCTCAAACTCTGCATCCCCATGTATTTATCTCTGCATCCCCACAAATTTACCAAATTTAGCTCTGCATCCCCCAAAATGTGGTAGAGATGGACAACTGTCTACAAAACTTTTTTTTTTTTTCCTCTTCCAAGTTATAGAGTCATTGCAAGGATGCCAATGCATTAACATAGGCTCCATTTCCCAGGACTATTTGTACATATCTATTTGGAGCCATGTCTTTAGTTCTTACCAATACAGTGTGCATGGAATATGTGTGTTACTATCTACATAGACTTAAGCCCTGAGCCTTCTCTGTGTGCTTTTCCTTTTCTACTGACTGGTTCTGGAAAATTATAGTACCAATGGAAGAGCTAATATTTCTGAAATATCTTATGGAAGAATGCCTCCCACCAGCCAGGAACTATTACATGAACAAGAAATAAGGCACTAAGAGTTGGGGGTCCATTTATCACTGCAGATAGCATTAATCCAGAATTGACCCAGAAGAGGCTGGAAAAGCTGGAAGGAGATACTGTTTTGGATGACAATTGCTGGATTAAGCAAAATATTATAGGAAAAAGATAAACTCGGGCAAAAATTGGCTGGTTTGAGAAGCAGAAAAAGAAATTTATAAAATCTGATTGCTTTCAGACCTTGTATATGTAGAAGGTGGGAGAAATAAAATTTAAAAGTACTTGATGGAAAAAAAAAAAAAAAACCTGTTAAGATTCCTCAGTTAAACAGTTTAGCCTTATTAAAAGAAATGATTAGGGCTATTGTCTTTTTAGTCAAAATGATTGTTTCAGATGACTTCAAGATAGCAATCATTACAAAAGGGGAAAAAAAGACACAAGGACTAAAAGTCAAAGAAATAACGCATGTTGGAGAACTATA
This sequence comes from Oreotragus oreotragus, assembly GCA_006410675.1. NCBI lineage: Eukaryota > Metazoa > Chordata > Mammalia > Artiodactyla > Bovidae > Oreotragus > Oreotragus oreotragus. The sequence goes on along the minus strand of SJYX01023906.1, from coordinate 582,588 downwards.
TCTAGGAAATTACACTGAGGGAGGGGGAAGGGTGAATCCTGACAATGGAAATGACTGGAAAGAAATAAAGCAGATGTTTGGTGAAAGAAACCACAAATATATCCTTGAAAAGTCTTTGACTGTTAAGACTTTCAAACAGCTCTGAGGATACCTGCTGAAAATTTGAATAAGCAGAAAGCAACTGGAAAACTTGAACAAATACAAAGTATGATGCCCTCACCAATATCAAGTTCAGGTATCCATGGAAGATAATGGAAAAGATGATGATGCTGGTGGCCGTGGAGTGAAATGAACAAGAGTTCCTTCCAGAGTTAGATCAAGTACCTAAATAAGGATTCTCTTTTGGCAGAATTCTTCCCATCAGGATTCTCACATTGCAACTGACTGTTAGGGGAAGCACACTGACTGAAACCGCCCACCTTGGCCAGCCACCATAGTAACCATTTGCATGAGTTGTTTTAGGACAGGAGGTCCTGGTAAGGAACACGGAACTAATAAGCCACCACCAACCAGGAGAGTTCAGGAAAGGTCAAAAAGTGACACCACATGTCCAACTGCCTCTCAGAATCCTCCTCGATGGCATCCATCCTGGCTGGACAAGGTGTGCACCACCAGGAAGGACTCGGAGTCAAAATGATTGGCTAAAGACAACCCATCACCATAAAATTTGCAAGCCACGTGGCAGAGAAGTTCTCCTGGATTCCCTTACCCTACTGCTCTCTGCCCGGGCACCATTTCCCAATAAAATCCCTTGCTTTGTCAGCACATGTGTCTCCCTGGAAAATTCATTTCTGAGTGTTAGACAAGAGTCCAATTTCAGGCCCTGGAAGGGGTCTCCTTCCTGCAACATGACCAGTAATTATTGTTGTCAGTTCTTCCTTTTGTAGACTGGTGCTTATACTCCATCATTATATACTGTGTATATGTGTACTTAGCAGGGTGTAAGGAAGTAAGATAACCTATCTTTGCAAGATTTTCAGGAGACACATCTGGATCTGATAGAAATGATTGCCATTGTCCAGGGATACACATTTGGATCTGATAGAAATGATTGACATTGTCCAGGGATACTGGATTTTGAAATAGATAAAGGAATAAAATTGATCACTTAAGCTATCCCCCTTGAAGAGGAATAAATCTGTAGAAAGAAGAGCACAAGTTTACAAGTGGATATTTGGTAGCCGGAAAGGAAGACTCTGTAGGGATGATTAGCTGACAGGCAAAATAATATGTTTCCCCATCAGCCAACAGTTTCTGTTCCCCATGTGGCAATTATTTATTAATGGAATGAGAGGAGAAACCTTTGAGTTTCAGGCCAAGGTTTTGAAGAAGCTAGTATTTTTTTATTATGAAAATGATTTATTTGGCTGATATTTTCAGATATTTATCTTTTATATTTATTTTTATATATATTTATTTGGCTGATATTTATCTTATTTTTTAATTAATTTATTTTAATTGAAGGATAATTACAATATTGTGATGGTTTTTGCCATGCATTGTTGGGTTATCAGCCACAGGTGCACATGTGTTCCCCCATCCTGAACCCCTTTTGGACTTCCCTCCCCACCCCATCCCTCCGGGTTGTCCCAGAGCAAAGGCTTTGAGTGCCCTGCTTCATGCATCAAATTTACACTGGTTGTCTATTTTACATAGGGTAATATACATGTTTCAATGCTATTGTTTCAAATCACCTCACCCTTGCCTTCTCCCACATAGTCCAAAAGTCTGTTCTTTAGATCTGTGTCTCTTTTGCTGCCTTGTATATGGGGTCATCGTTATCACCTTTCTAAATTCCAAATAAATGTGTTAATATACTGTATTGGTAGTTTCTCTTTCTAACTTACTTCACTCTGTATAATAGGCTCCAGTTTCATCCCCCTCATTAGAACTGACTCAGTTGTGTTTCTTTTTATAGCTGAGTAATATTCCATTGTGTATATGTAACACAGCTTCCTCAACCATTTGACTGCCAATGGACATCTAGGTTGCTTCCATGTCCTAGCTATTGTAAACAGTGCTGAAATGAACATTGGGGTACATGNGCTGAGTAATATTCCATTGTGTATATGTAACACAGCTTCCTCAACCATTTGACTGCCAATGGACATCTAGGTTGCTTCCATGTCCTAGCTATTGTAAACAGTGCTGAAATGAACATTGGGGTACATGTGTCTCTTTCAGTTCTCGGTTCCTCGGTGTGTATGCCCATCTGTGGATCGTTGGGTTATGTGGCAGTTCTATTTCCAGTTTTTTAAGGAGTCTACACACCATTCTCCACAGTGCTGTACCAGTTTCCATTCCCACCAACAGTGTAAAAGAGGGTTCCCTTTTATCCACATCCTCTCCAGTATTTAGACTTTTTGATGATGGCCATTCTAACCAACATGAGATGATACTTCCTTGTGGTTTTAATCTCTCTTTTCAAGTGTTTATTAGCCATCTGTATGTCTTCTTTGGAGAAATGTCTGTTTAGTTCTTTGGCCCACTTTTTGATAGGGTTGTTCATTTTTTTGGTATTGAGCTACACGAACAAAGCTGGTGGAAGTGATGGAATTCCAGTTGAGCTATTTCAAATTCTAAAAGATGATGCTGTGAAAGTGCTGCACTCAATATG
>SJYX01023906.1:554569-579265 GCA_006410675.1 Oreotragus oreotragus | reverse complement strand
CTGTATGTCTTCTTTGGAGAAATGTCTGTTTAGTTCTTTGGCCCACTTTTTGATAGGGTTGTTCATTTTTTTGGTATTGAGCTACACGAACAAAGCTGGTGGAAGTGATGGAATTCCAGTTGAGCTATTTCAAATTCTAAAAGATGATGCTGTGAAAGTGCTGCACTCAATATGTCAGCAAATTTGGAAAACTCAGCAGTGGCCACAGGACTGAAAAAGGTCAGTATTCACTCCAATCCCAAAGAAAGGCAATGCCAAAGAATGTTCAAACTACTGCACAATTGTACTCATCTCACATGTTAGTAAAGTAATGCTCAAAATTCTCCAAGCCAGGCTTCAACAGTATGTGAACTGTGAACTTTCAGATGTTCAAGCTATATTTAGAAAAGGCAGAGGAACTAGAGATCAAATTGCCAACATCTGTTGGATCATCAAAAAAGCAAGAGAGTTTCAGAAAAACATCTACTTCTGCTTTATTGACTATGCCAAAGCATTTGACTGTGTGGATCACAACAAACTGTGGAAAATTCTGAAAGAGATGGGAATACCATACCACCTGACCTGCCTCTTGAGAAATCTGTATGCAGATCAGGAAGCAACAGTTAGAACTGGACATGGAACAGCAGACTGGTTCCAAACAGGGAAAGGAGTACGTCAAGGCTGTATATTGTCACTCTTCTTATTTAACTTATATGCAGCTTATATCATGAGAAATTTTAGGCTGGATGAAGCACAAGCTGGAATCAAGACTGTTGGGAGAAATATCAATAACCTCAGATATACAGATGACACCACCTTTATGGCCTCTTGATGAAAGTGAAAGAGGAGAGTGAAAAAGTGGGCTTAAAGCTCAACATTCAGAAAACTAAGATCATGGCATCCGGTCCCATCACTTCATGGCAAATAGATGGGGAAACAGTGGAAACAATGCCAGACTTTATTTTTTGGGGCTCCAACCTCACTGCAGATGGTGATTGCAGCTATGAAATTAAAAGACCCTTGCTCCTTGGAAGAAAAGTTATGACCAACCTTGACAGCATATTGAAAAGCAGAGACATTACTTTGCCAACAAAAATCCATCTAGTTAAGGCTATGGTTTTTCCAGTAGTCATGTATGGATGTGAGAGTTTAATTATAAAGAAAGCTGAGTGCCAAAGAATTGATGTTTTTGAACTGTGGTGTTGGAAAAGACTCTTGAGAGTCCCTTGGACAGCAAGAAGATCCAACCAGTCCATCCTAAAGGAGATCAGTCCTGGGTGTTCATTGAAAGAACTGACACTAAGCTGAAATTCCAATACTTTGGCCACCTCATGTGAAGAACTGACTCATTTTAAAAGACGTTGCTGCTGGTTAAGATTGAAGGCAAGAGGAGAAAGAGACGACACAGGATGAGATGGTTGGATGGCATCACCAAGTCAATGGACAGGAGTTTGAGTAAACTCCAGGAGTTGGTGATACACAGGGAGGCCTGGCATACTGCAGTTCATGGGATCACAAAGAGTCAGGCACAACTGAGCAATTGAACTGAACTGAGCTGCATGAGCTGCATGTATATTTTGGAGATAAATTCTTTGTCAGTTGTTTTGTTTGCTAGTATTTTCTCCCATTCTGAAGGCTACCTTTTCACCTTGCTTATAGTTTTCTTCTTTGTACAAAAGCTTTTAAGTTTAATTAGGTCCCATTTGTTTATTTTTGTTTTTATTTCCTTTACTCTGGGAGGTGGGTCATAGAGGATCTTGCCGTGATTTATGTCAGAGAGTGTTCTGCCTATGTTTTCCTCTAAGAGTTTTATAGTTTCTGGTCTTATATTNTTGTACAAAAGCTTTTAAGTTTAATTAGGTCCCATTTGTTTATTTTTGTTTTTATTTCCTTTACTCTGGGAGGTGGGTCATAGAGGATCTTGCCGTGATTTATGTCAGAGAGTGTTCTGCCTATGTTTTCCTCTAAGAGTTTTATAGTTTCTGGTCTTATATTTTGATTGTTAATCCATTTTGAGTTTATTTTTGTGTATGGTGTTAGAAGGTATTCTAGTTTCATTCTTTTACACGTGGTTGATCAGTTTTCCCCGCATCATTTGTTAAAAAGATTGTTTTTGCAAGTATGTATTCTTAATGACTTATTTTGCTTCAGCAAGCTTGGTACAAAGATAAGGAGTTCCCAGGGAGTAGATGAACCATAAAATAGGAGGCATATGGGTTCTTGGATTAGCACATGGAAGAAAGATAATACAAGAGAGAAACACCCACTTGGGCAATTGCATGAGAAAAAAAATCAGCTTCAATTGTGTTAGTTACCAACATCCGAGGACTGGAAGGTTGGTTTGGTTCTTTTATCATCTAGAATTTATTAATTATAATTTATGCTTCATGACAGAAAAGGACAGAAAAGCAGAAAAAAGGCATAAACACCAAACAAATGACAGAAGCAAAATAATATCAATGATATTTGGAAAACTGGAAAACACACGATTTAGAAAAGCTGATGAATTATCAAGAAAACTGGTTGGTTTGGTTCTTTTATCATCTAGAATTTATTAATTATAATTTATGCTTCATGACAGAAAAGGACAGAAAAGCAGAAAAAAGGCATAAACACCAAACAAATGACAGAAGCAAAATAATATCAATGATATTTGGAAAACTGGAAAACACACGATTTAGAAAAGCTGATGAATTATCAAGAAAACTATTACTGTAGAACATTAGATGATTTAGGAAGTAGAGACAAAAGCATTTTTTTTTTTTTTTTTTTTTGGCTGCACTGTGCAGCCTGAGGGATCCTAGTTCTCCAACCAAGGATTGAACTCAGATCTCTGCATTGGAGGTACAGTCTTAACAACTGGACCACCAGGAAAGTCTCAAGCCCAAACATATTTCTGAAGGTGGATATGGAAGAGAGATTGATGACAGAAGAGTGTATTGAAAATCAGTAAAGAACAGTTAGACCTCTAGAGACCCACATAGTCCAGCTTCCTCTCTCTTAAGTAGGCAGAGGTTGTGGGTCCACTGGAGGGATTCAAGAAACAGGCTACAGGAGCACTGAGAGTGGGATGCCAATCATAAAACAGAATTGAACAATGAGAGCCCCTCCTACCATCCCTACCCCCTTCCTCTGACTCAGCTTTGAAAGCCAAGTGATGACCAAGTTTCCCCATGTACTCTGAGGGCCAATGCCAGTTGCAAGCTGAAGAGATTCTTCCTGAGGAAACCAGCCACTGGTCAAGGTAGGAACCTCATGTCTACAAATAGTTGTGGATTCCTCAAGGGAATATTACAATTTGAGGCAGTCACAAAACCCTCAATAAGTCCTATTGTCATATAAAGAGCTCCCAGCTGGTCTTTAAGAACTCCATCTTAAAAATGAATGGACATCCAAGGCTCGCTGGGCATTTTGGGCAAAGCCACAGTATGAATGAGAAGGACCAAGACAAACTACAGTTGTTCTTCCTCATCTGCAGTTTCACTTTCCCCAGGTTCAGCTACCAGTGGTCAACTGCTATCCGAAAATATTAAATGGAAAAATTCAGACATAAATAATTCATAAATTTAAATTTCTCTGTATTGTGAGGAGCTTGAAGCAATCTTGTGCAATTCTGCTCCAAGCTACCCAGGATCCCAACCACAACATCCCCTGACATCCAACCATTGACATAGTCATGGCTTGATGATCCAGGATCACTCAAAGCTGATGACCCTCCCTTTGATGTGTCATCAGAAAGTCAATAGTAGCCTAACTCTACATCATAATGTCTATGTCATTCACCTCTCTTTATCTCATCAGATAGGCATTTTATCATCTCATATCACATGAAGGGTAAGTACAGAACAATAAGATATTTTGAGAGAGACACTACCTTCACAAAACTTTTATTACAGTATACTGTTGCAATTGTTGTATTTTACTATTATTTATTGTTGTTCATCTCTTACTGTGTCTAATTTATAAATTAAACTTTATCATAAGTTTATATGTATAGGGAAACAAACAAAGTAATTTTAGCGTTTGGTACTATGAGGTTTCAGGCATCTGCTAGGGATCTTGGAAGTTATCCCCACAGTTAACAGGAGACTACTGTAATAGCTATAAGGAACTCAAAAGAAAAGTCAAAGAAAAAATCCAGCAAACAAAAAACTAAACTGAGGTTTTCAGAAAGATAAAAAGATACAGTATATCCATTAAAATAAAAGAGTACAGGGTGGTTCAAAGGGAACTTTCAAGGAACAGAATGGGACTCTTAAAACATAATAACAGAAATAAAGATTTCAATGGCATGATCAGAAAATAAGGTTGAAGAAGACATTCCAGACAGTAAAACAAAGAAAGCATAGAAGGAAAATGGGAGACCAAATATAGGAAATTTAGAGATCAGTACAAGAAGTCTAAATACCTCATTGGTAGGTGTTTCAGAAAGAGAGAGCAGAGAGCCCAGTGGGGAGAAAGTTGTTTAAGAACATCATAAAAAACAATTTCAAAGAACAGAAGAGAATGAACAGCCAGTTTGACGGGCACAATAAAAATAAATAAATAAATGTTTTAAAACAGCCCACAGTGCATTTTTCAGTACCTGGGGAATAAAAAAGAAAATCTTAAAGCTTTTAGGGAGAAAAGCACTCACACACAAAGATACAAGAATTGGGAAGAGCAGTTGGTGTGTCAACAGCAACACAGGCCTTAAAGAACCATAGAGAAATGCTTTCAAAATTCTCAGGCACAAACGCATTTCAACCTAGAATTCTGATACCAATCAATCAGTTGAGAATTGGAATAAAATAAAGTCATTTTCAGATATGCAGGAGCTCAACTTTTCACCTCCCCTGCACTGTTTGTCCTTAGGATCTCCTGGAAAATATGTTCCAATAAAATGAGGGACTGGGCCAAGGAAAAGGAAAAATGAGATAAAGGGCATGGAGAAGCCAACACCAGAGAAAATAAAGAAGAAACTTAAAGTATCAAAAGGCAAAAAAATAGTCTTAAAGGACAATCATATAAGCAATTTGTATCAAAAATACTTGCAGTCAGCCTTTCTGAAATTGGTGTGTAAGACTGAAGGACACAGAATGAGAAATAGTATTTTTTAAGAGTTGGAAAGGATTTTAGATATCTTCTAGTTTCTCATTTTATAGGCAACAGAGCTGAGATTCAAAGCAGTTGTCACCTACTTTTTCAGCAGACTGCTTCTGCTCAGAAGCCCTTGTGGAAAAAGCTGGATGCACATAATTAAGAATGAGGGCTTCCCTGCTAGCTCAGGTGATAAAGAATCTACCTACAATGCCAGAGACCCAGGTTTCATCCCTGGGTTGGGAAGATCCCCTGGAGAAAGGAATGGCAACCCACTCCAGTATTCTTGCCTGGAAAATCCCCATGGACAGAAGAGTCTGGTGGGCCGCAGACCACGCGGTCACAAAGTTGGACACGACTGAGGGACTAACACAAAAGGACTGCAGTCAAAAGTGAGGGAAAACGGTTTTTAAATTTTATTTTTGTACAATTTTAAAGGTTACACTCCATTTACAGTTATTATACAACATTTGCTATATTCCCCATGTTATATAATACATCCTTGAATCCTAGTGTATATCCGATAGTTTTTACTTCCCATTCTCCCATCTCTATATTGCCCCTACCCCTACCCACTGGTAGCCACTAGCTTGTTCTCTATACCTGCAAGTCTGCTTCTTCTTTTGTGATATTTACTAGTTTCTTGTATCTTTTAGATCCCACATATAAGTGGTATTATACAGTATTTGTCTTTCTCTGTTGGACATTTCATTTAGCAAATACTTTCACTTAGCATGGTGAAACTTCTTAAAGCATGCTTTCTCCCTTTTTTTATAGTTTCAGCTTGGATCTCAGCCTAAACTGTTTCCCATATTCATGAGCAAAGATATACTTTGCAGTTTATTTTCCGTGCATTTACTCTGGCATCAGATGATTTGCTTTTAGGTAAACTACTATATAATCACATTGCTTTTATTGTAGAGTTTTTGCAGCAGTGGCTATAAACTTTGGGTAAATTTTTGTTGTCCTTTCAAAAATAATAATTGGCTTCTCCTGATTTACAATGCATTCTATTTTTATCCTGTGAATCACACCACCCATAATGTATATGCAGCTTTGGAAAGAATGCAAAGATTTGTAGCAGACCAATAAACCCTTTCATTTCCCTTTTGTTTGTGATTGTTAGACATGTGCTGCATAAATCTGCGTCTCTTAGGAGAGTCATAATTTCAACTTTCTAAATTTTAAAACTAACATTTTCTTCTTTCTTCAGTTCTAACTGGATTACTCTCTTCATGAGTTCTCTTCTTCAAGGAAGTGTTGGTACTTAATGAGAACCTGTTTGGCACTCTAAGATTCTATACACGGGCCACCTAAACATATACTGCTTGCCAGATGGGTTATTTAATCTTTTGTTTTAATTAATTAGATCAGTGTCTATCTTTCTCTGTTGGACTTATTTCACTTAATTAATTAATTTTGTATTTAATCTGTTCAAAAAGACCTTTTATTTAAACAATAGACAAGATGACTAAGTAGCCAGCTACTTCCTTAGTTCAAGTTTTTGAACTTTTGTGTAACTGTCGCTTTTTCAAGTTTAATACACTTAGAATGTGTATAAGATCAGAGAGCAAATTGTGCCTGCTGATTCTCTTCTTTCACAAATTTTTGGTAGACAATTAAATAATTTATTAACATCCTTTAATTTTGTTTTTCATTTGAAAGGATATGTTTTTATTATTACTTAGTTCTTTAAAGATAATCAACTTGCCTGCAAAGGTAAACATCACTTTGGGGATCAGAAGATGATGATTAAAACCTTAGGATAAAATCTTCAGAATGAAGCAGAAGTGGTCTCAATCTAAATTACCATTATCTTTCACATTTCTGTAGTGATGCATAATTTTTAAGGCATTTTCAGATACATCATCTCAGTTGATCTTCACAGCTACTATATCAAGTAGATAGAAGAGAGACTGATTTTGCAAATGAAAAATCTGACTGACTTCAACCAAAATTAGAGGGTATAGATGACAGAAATGGACCTTGAAATCAATCCAGTATGAGATTGCCAGGATAAAACCGAACTCTTAGGTTAGAAGTCTAACTTAAAAGTTTCATAAACATCCATGAAAAAATCTTTGTAAATTTAAATAAACTGATAAACATTTCACCACTTGACAAAAGCAAATACCTTGTAGGAAAAAATTTATATAGCGATAGATCTATTGTCTAAAATAAAGACATGACACTTCATTACATTCCTGTTTCCCTATTATAGATATAAAGCTGTATCAAAACATTCAGGAATATTTTCATGCAGAAATTAATAACTCTTTTTCTCACTGGCCCAACATAATTAACTGGCTTTATTTTTTCAAATTCTGATTTTAACTTATCCATTTTCATCAATATTTTACATTGTCCTAATCATAGTCAGTAAATCATCTCATGTTTTTGTTTAATGTTCTATTGTATATATTTCCATGTTATTCTTATATTATTGTAAACAGCATTATAATGATCATACTTAGAGCCTTTTCCCTTTATTGAAAAAAAATAAAAATAGGGCCAGTGGTCCCAAATGTATGAATGTTAAGAGGCTTTTGATACAGGCTGTCATCTTGCTTCTCAAAAAGACTGTGAAATTTGAGTCATTGGCAATGTTGGATGCCACTTTGTTCACTACAACTCCATGTTTTTGGTTGCTCAGGCCAAAAACCTTCAGGGCATTCTTGAACTCTCTCTTTCTCTCGTCAGCAAGTTCTATTTACGTATCTGCAAAATGTTTCAAGAATCCGTCCCCTTCTTATCAACTCTACTCTATCTAGCCTCTCTTTGGTTTTCCCTACTTTTATCCTTGTGCTCTTAGAATCTATTCTCATTTTGTACACTCTCCACTGTGCTGAGAAAATGTATAGGGGCAATGAGTCAGAAAAACCGATCATGAAGGTATAATTTAGTGAGAAATAATGGTAGCAGTAGTCCAGGGTAATAGTACCAAAGATGCTGATGAGTGATAAGTTTCCAAATACACTTAATGTATTTTCAAGATAAAGTCAAAATATTCTAATGGTTGGAAGTGAGATATGAAGGATAGGTCTATGTTAGAAATATAAATTGGGAGTTGCTGACATACAGAGAGTATTTAGACCCATGACACTGGGTAAGACTCAGGAAAATGAGTGTCAATAAAGAAAAGAATCATTAACAAAGCCTCAGAGAGCTGGGAAGAGCAGAGAAGTCTAAGGAGCCACTGGTCAAGTAATACGAGACTGCACACTGAACAGGGAATTTAGTGAGATGCTCTTAAGGCCTTGACAAGACTGATCTCAGCAGTGTGGTCATGATGAGATCTTGATTGAGAGACAAACAGAAGAGAGACTCAATGAGCAAAGGCAACAATTTTGTAGAAATTTTGCTGTAAAGAAAAGTGAAGGAATGGATTGGTGATGGAGGAGGGTTTGAAGGAAGATGCTTTGTTGCTATTGTTCCTTTCATAAAGGAAACAACTACATATTAAGTTTTCCAGAAGAGAGTGAAAGAAATGACCCTGAGATAGAAGGAGTGATATGCTTGAATGATGATTTAAAAAAAAAAAATGGCATCCAGTGTACAAAGATAGTCTTTAGATAAGAGCTATATTTCTCTCTGGTTACAGGCAAGAAAGTACAGTATATTTTGGGTAATGTTGATGGTAGGAAAATAGGTGGCATCTATGGCATAAATGCCACTATGTTTGGTGGCACTAGTGGTAAAGAACCTGCCTACCAATGCAGAAGACTTAAGAGATGTGGGTTTGATCCTTGGGTCAGGAAGATACCCTGGGGGAGGGCATGGGAACTCACTCCAGTATTCTTGCCTGGAGAATCCCATGGACACAGGAACCTGGCAGGCGCAGTCCCTAAGGTCTCAAAGAGTCAGACATGGCTGAAGCGACTTAGCACGCTTGGGCACGTGCACGCACACGCACGCACACACACACAAACACACACACACACACACACACACGTTCATATTTTAATTTTCTCACAGAATTTTTAAGAATTGCCTGGGAATTCTTTGGACTTTGAAAAATGGCCACTTACTATGAGGTTGGGGAAGAAAATCAGTCTTAGAAATTACAAATAACTTAGAGGAAGATACCACATAATGCAGATATAAAGATATAATATAAATTAATATACCCTATTTTGAAGTTCTCCCAAGGAGCTGAGTTCTGTTCAAAAGTGCAGTTTCAGTGAATGTTTGGGTCATTTTGATTTATTAGTTCTATATTTAAATCTAAAATATCTGTGATAGTATGGGTTCCCCGTTCCAACATAATATGTTGCTCTGAGACTTCATAGAAATGTTGATTTTTGAGTTGATACTAGGAAAAACGATAAAGTTATACCAAAGGGCCTACTTTCAATTATGAAACAAGCAAACTTAAGTGAATTCTTTTTCCTTTCAGATTACAAGCGTTTCTGTTATCTGCAAACAGTTAGCACATAGCTGTATCCCAGTGATAACCTGTACCACCAAAAATCTATTAGAGTGATAATTATCTCACTAAAGCTGATACTGAACAAGGTCACCTTGAAGTCTAAATGAGTGGAAATAAAATGTATTATCAAAATAAGCCAAAATCCTAAAGACAAAAAGACCTGTACACAAATATTGTAATCTAGTTAGTAACTGTGTTTCTCAGAGGCATAAGTTAGCTATTCTGAAACTGCTTTATATGTGTACTAGGATTGAACAAATAAGTAAATATATTGTGAGTAACAGTAGCCAAGTTCCTTACTGTCAGGGGAGGAAATTACAAATAAAAAGAGGAGAGAGAGACCCTGTTGTGTTAAATTGAAATGGAAGGTATTGGTATACACTTACGTATTTCAATACTTATAGATACGAAAACTAACACAGCTGCACTTTACACCTGAGTGAATATACACAATTATATTTCCTAGTTTTATCCACTGAAAGGGGTTAGAAGCAATGTTACCCAAACAACCCAAATAGCGATTAGTATTCCTGGTTCCCAGAATGGTTGGTTTCTAAACATCATTCTCCAATAAAGATGACTAGGACCCCTTAGAGAAGAGGTAGGTTCCAGGGCTAGGGTGGAGAAAACATAAGCCTCCATGCAAGACAGGAAGGATTTCTAATGGTCAATTTTTTTAAATGAACAATAAAATAATTATAAAATAAAATTAAAGTTTATGGCATAAAATAATTAAAGACTAATAATTACGCTTAATTACAATTAAATAGGGCTTCCTTCAAGGCTCAGTAGATAAAGAATCCTCCTGCCATGCAAGAGGTGCAGGAGATGTGGGTTCCATTCCTAAGTCAGGAAGATCCCCTGGAGAAGGAAATGGCAACTCACTCCAGTATTCTTAACTGGAAATCCCATGGACAAAGGAGAGTGGCAGGGTACAAAGGGTTGCAAAGAGTCTGAAACAGCTGAGCAGCAGCAAGTGAGGTGAGATAATTAAATAATAAACTTATGTTAAGGAGTCGAATAAATAAATAGGAGCATGGCTATATCTCTTCCTGGTTTCACATATAATCACTGTCACTTTCTTTCTTTCTTGAGACAGCATGCAATATCTCCAGGTAATCTCACCTGACAGCATTGCTTAAAATTCTGCTATAGAATTCTGGAGAGCCAACAGCAAACTCTGTTTCGGCTCTGTGCTCAGTATCCTGCCTTCTTTCCTTTTGGCGGGTGCAAGTCCTGCTTCCGCAATTGGGTAAGGTCTTTCAGGAAACCACGGGTTGGTTTTATCTGCTTGTCTCTGTCCAAACACCATGAGCAGATCCTAGGGAGACAGTGCATGATGAGGCATGGACGGAACAAGGAAGAGAAAAGGAGAGCAGGGATCTTCACTCCCCCTGCTCACTGTTTGTTGCCATTACCTTCTGTGCTCTCAGTCTCCACCAAATCTGCACAAGTGCTGCAGCTTCCACTGGATTTTCTCTTTGCTTCCTTGTGTTCTGGTCTCATCCAATGGCCAGTAAAAAGGGCATGTTTCCATTGTCTTGCTGTTCCTGTAGGATAATCAAGGATCGTCCTGATCCGATCCCTGTGTGGGCCCCCCAGAGGGCCAAAATCTGCCACAGCTTGAGATTCTCAGAGAGATAGTCTCCACCCAGATCCCTTCTCGGGGAGCTGTCGTTAGACTCACATATCATCAGAATGCCTTCGAATGCACATCATTTACCAGAGCAGATACAGAAAGCAGAGGTAAAGTGTCCAATTGGTTAGGTTAAGGATGCAAAGACCATCGCTCACTTGTGTCCTATTCTTTGTGACCCTATATGCTGCAGCCCACCAGGCTCCTCTGTCCATGGGGATTCTCCAGGCGAGAATACTGGAGTGGGTTACCATGCCCTCCTCCAGGGGACCTTCCCAACCCAGGGATCGAACCCAGGTCTCCCGCATTGCAGGTGGCTGCTTTACCATCTGAGCCACCAGGGAAGCCTGATACAAAGACAGACGGCTGTAAACTATTGAGCTCAAGAAAACATAGAGACTGCGAGCTGCAGGCCCACAGGGGGTAGAAAGAGAATTCTTTTTTGCTTATGCTGCAAAGGATGGCAAACTGGTCATTTGGAAGCAGAGAACTGCCATTCCATGTGAGTCTAGATTTTAGTGAACTCGAAATGGCTGGCATTAACTTACCCCCAGAGCAACAGCCAGAAATAACAGATTGTCCCAATAGCCAGCCAAGACTTGTAGCCAAAAATGAGAAGCTCATTCCTCATATGCTCTCTAATAGGACAACAGATTAAAATATTTCAGCCAAAGTGAAATGTTGGTCTCTGAAAAATAATCATTGTTATTCATTTTCATTGCCCTCAATGTCCTGTCAAGCATCATAAAATGCTTGTGCCTGCCCTTGGAATACTTCCATTTTGCAGTACAGGCTGAATGTATTGTTCAGGTTTACAGAGCATTCCTTATACGGGTGCAGGGTTACAACGGCTCACTCTTGAGTTCCTGGTCCACCACTCCTGTTTAACCCTAAGTTCATGATTCCCCAAGGAAAGAAGCACTGATTTGATTCCAAAATTGAAGAATATATTGTTTTTAAAGAGCTGGCTATATCTAGTTTAATATACCAATCAGCTACATTCTGCCTGTGTCGTTATTTTTCTAAGGTCGCTCATAAAATCACTCATCTAAAAATTTCAGCTTCATGCTGAATGTTAATGATGAAATTCTAAAATGCCATAGTGTTTCAGATTCCTGACAGCTGGTTCTTTTGCCTGCTACCTAATGTCTTACCCGCTGGATAGGCACTGGGGTGGGTTTCACCCCACCATCAGTCATGTCATAAGGCATCTGGTATTCAAGAGTATAAAGGGATTTAGGTCTTCACTTTATGCTTCTTCAACCATGTTGTACAGAGGTAGGCAGATGGTCTTTTCCAGGGAAATGACCACCTACCTATGTGGTGTCTTCTGTTATCAGACATAATATTTCATATCATATGATGAAAATAATGAAAACTGTTACAGATGGATGTTTTCCTACCCCTAACATATAATCAGATCAGAATGGCATTGCTTTTGGATAAACTTCCACATCAGAGAATAGATAACATATAAACTTCCAAATTAATATGAAGTTAGATTGCCTTTCCAAGCATGAAAAGAGCATTTCTAACCTTGTTAGTTTACAGCTTTATCAGACAAATAAACACAGTGCCAGGGCAACGCACTGTTGGATGTAAAATGACTTATGTCCTCTGTGTTTCTTCAGAGCAGATGCTATGTCTGGTTCTGTATTGAGGGTCCAAGCCCTCGCTTCCCTTATGCAAATGTTTGTTGTTAGATACTTTTTTTTTTGCTCAGTTGTGCAAAATAGAGAAATACTACCTTTACAAATATAGTTTCATCAAGAAAAAATACTTCAAGAATGTCATTTCTTAGCTTCTTTGGGAAATTTTGCCCTTTCATGATGCATTTTCAGACGATCTCTCTTTGCCAGAGATCATTCTTACATCCTCCATTTCTGAGTTGGAATAGTAGAATAATTTTGTATACCCTCAGGTGCTTCTTGACAACAGCCTTTCAATTCTTCTTTATAATCTTGCTCCCAAGACACTAATTATCTGCAAGAAGTAAAAGTTCACAGATTTCATCTCTAACTCAAGATCTCACCAAAATATTCTGATAACACCATTTCCCAGATTAGCTAAATAACAAATACTATTCTCATCATCCTATGTGACTTTATTTGTACCATTTCTTCCTTCTCCCTACTCATCCTGAAGTAGTTAAGGAAGGATTATTGACATTCCTTTTTCCCTCTTAAAAAAGCAAATTTTAGGGAAGTCTTTATGTTAACAATAATAATTTTTATTATTGTTGTTTTTATTGCTATTATAGGAAAGTTTAATATGTATAAAACAATAAACTGTGGACTTTGCAAATATTATTTAATATAATGCAAGCAAAGACTTAATATTATTTCAATTTTGCAAAAGAAGGAACTAATGCTTACCGAATTCAAAAGCTTGCAAATAGAATTAGTAAGAAGTACCAGCATGGGGACTTCCCTGATGGTCCAGTGGTTAAGAATCTGCCTTCCAATGCAGGGGAACGAGTTCAATCCCTGATCAGGGAACAAAGATCCTATATGCCACAGAGCAAGTAAGATCACATTCTGCAACTAGAGAGCCCTTGTGCCGCAACAAAACATGCCACATGATATGATGCAAGAAGATGCCATGTGCCACAACTAAGATCCAGCAAAGCCAAATAAATAGATAGATAACTATTTTTAAAAAGGGAGGGGTAACATGATTAAAGACCAGATAAACCTACATTTAGAGTTCCATGAGACACCACACTGCCCTTCTTCAGTCCTTCTACCACTGACTTCTCATCCTGCTCTTCTTGGTACCTTGAGTATCGTGGCACCAGGAAGCTCTCATCATCTTAGTTCTTAGTGAACTCCTCATTTCTACCCCTTAAATTTGCTATGATTGTATCATTACCTGACTTCTCTGTCTCCTGAGATACAAAGTATTAAGCCACATTTTTTACCACTCTACGTTATCAGTAACAACACAACTTCTTTCTGAGATAAAAGAAGAGAAATCATCAATTTTACATGCAAGTTGATTCTAATTGTGTAGTGCCTATCTGAATGTTTTCTCTCCACTCTGTTAATGCGAGCAAGGTTTGAGAAGGTCACCTACAGGCCTCAAGAAAACCACATGGTTCTTTTATCACCTCCAAGGAAGTCTGTTTCTGGACTGCACCTTAGTTCCTTGACTCTGCAGAAAAGCCGTTGCAGTGGCGTTTGGTCACTTGCTGTGACTTCACAGCCTCTGGAAAAACAGAATGAATATAGACACCTGTGCAATTTGTGCCCCAAAGGACTGTATACATTTCTCAGTTCGCAAAATAATATTTACCAGTATACAACTTACTTACGAGAGAAATGGGTTTCCCTGGTGGCTTAGACCATAAAGAATCTGCCTGCAATGCAGAAGACCTGGGTTCGATCCCTGGCTTGGGATATCCCCTGGAGAACAGAATGGCTACCCACTCCAGTATTCTTGCCTGGAGAATTCCATGGACAGAGGAGCCTGGCGGGCTACAGTCTACGGGGTCGCAAAGAGTCGGACACAACTGAGCGACTTCACTTCAAGAATAACGAAGGGGAAGCACTGAGATCACAAAGAGTTGGACATGACTAGAATAGCTAAAGAAATAGCATTTAAGAAGTAAAAAATACCTATTTATCTTTGAATAAATTCAAAATGCCAATCACCTTCTCTTACAAACAATGTTCATGGGAACTAAAGTTAGTTTTAAAAGAAAGATCAAAATTTGCAATGAATTGTCTACATCAACGCATTTGCTAAGGAGAAAGCTGAAGTGTTTGTCAAGACAATAAATATCTTCTTAATATTCTCTTGTACTACAAAGGGCTTGGGCTTCTTTGGTCACTGTTTAGAGATACTCTGAATCACCACTGACTTGGTTTGCAAGAAGTTCTGATTTTCCTAGGATTATCTTCCCCTGGATCTGACAGTCCTTGGGGATACTTACCTGTATAACAAAATGTCCCTCATCATCTGCCCACTCAAATATTCTAATTAAAACTCCTTAATAGCCTTTAATCCAGCTTCCCAAGTGGTGCAATGTTAAAGAACCCACTTGCCAATGTAGGAGATGCAAGAGATGCAGGTCCAATCCCTGAATCAGGAAGATACCCTGAAAGAGGAAATGGCAACTCATTTCAGTATTCTTGCCTGGAAAATTCCATGGGCAGAGGAGCCTGTGGGTTACAGTCCATGGGGTTGCAAAGAGCTGAACACGACTGGTTGGCTGAGAACACACACACATACACAATAAATCTGTATTAAGGATCTTAACCTTTTAAGTAAAGAACCTCTGTTTTCCCTATTTTTTTATTTATTTATTTTTAATTTTACTTCATTTTACTTTACAATACCGTATTGGTTTTGCCATACTTCAACATGCCTATCTTAGTCAATATGGACTTCTATAACAGAGTATCATAAGCTAGGTGGCTTATAAATAACAGAAATTTATATCTCACAATTCTGAAGACAAGAAATCTGAGATGAGAGTGCAGTATGGTCGGGTTCTGGTGAGGATATTCTTCCAGGCTGCAGATTTCTGACTTCTCTCTGTTTCCCCACATGGCAGAGAGGGGGAGCAAGCTTTCTTGTGGCTCTTGTGAAGTGAAGTCGCTCAGTCGTGTCCGACTCTTTGCGACCCCATGGACTGTAACCTACCAGGCTTCTCTGTCTATGGGATTTTCCAGGCAAGAGTACTGGAGTGGGTCGCCATTTCCTTCTCCAGGGGATCTTCCCGATCCAGGGATCGAACCCAGGTCTCCCACATTGCAAGCAGACACTATACCCTCTGAGCCACCAAGGAAGCTCTTTTGTGGCTCTTAAGGGCGCGCTAATTCCATTCATGAGGGTTCAATTCTCATCATCTCATCTAATCCTAACTGCTTCCCAGGGGTTTAACCTCTTAACTCCCTCACACTGGGGGTAGGCTTTCAACACATAAATTTGGAGGGATACAAACATTTACTCCATAACAGTCCCCAACAGGTAAGAAGAACGGCATTTCACACAGAATGCAAGTCCCTGTACTGTGGCTTGGCGATCCCTCTCTACTAAAATTCTCCATGGGTTTCTGCTCCGTTGTCTAATCATTGCTGCTTACCTCAGGTCTTGTGAATTCCTCTCTGCCGGCGTCTACATTCTACCTAGCACCACTAAAGCCCTTGGAGGAGTGAATTACCCTCACTCTCCAGTCAGCGTCCATGTCTTGAGCTTTCCGCCATCTTGCTGCCACACCTCCAGTTTCCACCCAGTCCTCAATCTTCTCTTTGTGCTCAGCCTTTAAGAGAGTGAATTTCACAGCAAAGAAACGTGAATGTCTGTCCACTAGAATCTGAGAATGCCTGTACTAGAGCCTAACCAGGAACAGCCCATGTGCTACCCTGAAAATCCTGTTCATTCTGGCCTACTCTATTACGATTCTTTGCCCACTCATATGACTTTTCTCTTCAGAATTGTACGGCGCCTCCTTCCTATACGGCTTTGGTAGGTAGAGTCTCAATCCCTCAACCATGTCTATGTATTATTCCTAAACCCCAGTTATATTCAGAACCCTAGTAAATCAGGAAAATTTTAGAGTCTTTTCTCTGAGAATTTCTTGACTATTAAATGGCATCTTCCCTGAGTAGACAGGAGAGCCTAGCAAGAGGGTGACAGCTAACTTCATGTGCCTACGTGAACCTCACCTGAAATACCTTCCTTCACTTCTAGTTACTAACAGGGTCTACAGAACATTTGTATTCACAAATATTACTTTGAGACAGAAATGTTATTAATAAACCATCAAAAAATTTTATTGTGGTTGGGATTCTAGATACAGTTTTCTCAGTCAAACATATATAGTAAAAGAAAATATAAGAGGATAGAGAGATACAACTCATATTCATATATACTTCTGCTTGGATGTAATAATCAAAATTACTAGTACATCTCTTTAAATTATTGATAAATTATTTGGTTAAGAATGGAGCTGGGAATAATCTGCAAATGTTTTCTCATGTTTCCTCTTCACCAAATAACAAGAGAAGACTGTATTTTTCGCTTTTGAGGATTCAGTGCCGTTTTCCCAGTGTGTTAAAAATTAACTACTCATACTTCTATTTCTGGTAATGGTAGACCAACTCACTGACTGCATATAACCAGAATTTCTAGACCATAAAAAGGTGGTTGAACATAAGAGAGTATTGAGTCAGTGAAGACTAGGTAGCAGAAGAAATAAACCCAGTTTGTCAAGTTTGGTATTTGAAGCTATATTTCTACCAGGGGTATCTGACAGTTCTCAAAGAGGAGCTGAGAGTCTGGTTGCTAAATCCTCCTTTTAGAAATAAATATAAACTATGTCTTTCATATGATAAAATGATCTTAGATTTCAAAATTAGTTTAAAATTTTAGTTACAGAATCCATTATTCAACTGAAAATAGCCTGGCTTCTGAGGAACAAAGCAATGTGACTGCAAACTAAGGAAACAAAAACAGCCAATAGGAATAGACACACAGGATATACAAATAATGAAGCTATCACATAAAGTGAGGAGGCAGAGTGTGAAGGGCCATGCTCTCCACCAAGTCTTCCACCCTATTCTGTACTGGCACATAATCTACAGGCTATCTATCCTACTCAGTCTTCCCAATAAAAGATTGTTTCTCACAAGGCATGTAGGTGAGTGGCACCTTTAGATACATGGCCAAGTTACTCTAGGCAATGATGAACCATTACCCTTCACAAAGACATCCCAACAGGACAAAAGAAGCAACACGGGGTGAAAGGAAGGCTGGAGCTAGAAGCATATCAGTTGGGAGACTATTGTAAGAGTTGCTTGGCCTTCTCTTGTGGCTCAGATGTTAAAGAATCTGCCTGCGATGCAGGAGACCTGGGTTCAATCCCTGGGTTAGGAAGGTCCCCTGAAGAAGGTAATGGCAACCCACTCCAGTATTCTTGCCTGGAGAATTCCATGGACAGAGGAGCCTAAGGACAAACTATGGGGAAAGAATCCAAATTGCTTTGACTCTTCTGTTGAAATAGTTACACACTCACTCCAGCACTACAGTCCAAGAGCACTGGGAGATTGCACACACTCTTCCAGGCAGTAAGGTGTCTGTTCATAGAAACCCCCACAGAGCCTTCACTCTTACATTCTGTAGAATCCCACCCTTTGGCCCATGAAAATTCCCCAGTTTAAGGCACCTTGAAAGGACACACAGAACCTGCAGTTTGAAGAAATACTAATAATCCTCTTGGCTCAAATCCCACATTTAGCTTGCTAACCTTGCAAATTTCTACCATTCCATAACAACAGGTCTTCCATTGCTAGCTCACTGCTGAGTCTGCCTCTATCTTGTCACTGCCTGAAGAGGCTGCTAGCCACCCAGTAGGTACGGAATGTGATCAGAACGCAAAGAGCAGGTCCAAAAGGCACCATTTGGGAGACAACCCAAATTAGTGACACCATCTGCCTCTCCTGCTAATAATGTCACTGTTTTTTGTTGTTGTTGTTGTTGTTGTTGTTTTGAAAAATGGGAGGAAAACCCTTCTAAGGCCATTTAAAACTATATAGCTAATTTATTTTACTGGATTTTTACTCAGAAATTCCAGCAACCACCTTCCAGTGGTACTGCCAGCCTGTAACAGAAAGCCATAAACTTTGGATGGAAATCAAAGTGATTTCCCAAGACACACTATCAATTTCCTTCAAGTTTTCTGACTCACTTGGTCGTTAATCCAAGAAGACATAAACTTTGGGTCAACTCCAATTTCAGTTTCTTTCTCTGCCTCCTCCAATTTTGCAGTTCATGAATTTTGCCTCTGCTTACAGCTTTGGGTCCTTGTTTTCTAACCTCCTTTCCTACCACTTTCCTTGTGGGGAAAAAAAACATTCAACATAGCAGAGGCCAAGAGGAGCCTAGCTCCCTCCTGTTCACTTTCAGGATTATGAATAAGAAAGTTGAGCAATTTGAGGCAAATCATATATTCTTTGGAATTTTTCCCCTCTGACAAGGGAAGACAGAACAGTGAAATATCACTTTTGGCTGCAGGTATCATGTTTCATGGACCTGATGGCATTCATTTGGAAGAAAAGAAAATCTAATAGAGAGACAGCCAGAAGAAAAGTGTTATGTGAACCAAAGTTTTTGAGCAAGAGTATGACTTGATCGATCAAGTTCTATGTGACTATGTGTATGAGAGAAATGGGGAAGTGATATGAGAAAAGCAGAAAAGAAGAAAACTTGGCTAGAGGAATGAGGAAATCTGCTAGAGTTATTGGGTCACAGTTATAGATGAGGCATCAATAATTACAGAGCTAAGTGAAAGCTGACTTCAAAATAAAAAACATTTTGCTGTAAAGAATAAGATAATTAATACATATTGCAGATTTCAGTCATGTACTCTATTGGTATAAATATATTAAATATTTTTTTAATTTTAAAGAATTCTTGAAAATAAAAAAATGGAGTGAGAGATTTGACTTAAGTGCTTAACTGAATGTTCAAATTTAATCTGGTGGCTACTAAAATTGACTGCAAAATATTTTTGTTTCACAGGCTTATGTTTCCATAAGGAATGTCTAGTGCATAAAAGTAGAATAGTCCTCTAGGGAGTAAATATTATACAAGGTAATAGAAGGCTTTGGTATAAAAAGCTGCATTACCAAAGAAAGACCATATACAAGACTATGACAGAAAAATATTTTGAGAAATGCATCATAGCAACATGTACAACATGGTCATACACACAGCAACCCTGTGATTTTAATATAGCCTATAAATGTGAGCAGGGATTCCCAGGTAGCTCAGCTGTTAAAGAATCCTTCTGCAATGCAGGATACCCCGGTTCAATTCCTGGGTCAGGAAGTTTCACTAAAGAAGGGATAGGCTACCCACTCCAGTATACTTGGGCTTCCCTGGTGGCTCAGATGGAAAAGAATTCACCTTCAATGCAGGAGACCTGGGTTCAATCCGTGGGTTGGGAAGATCCCCTGGAGGAGGGCATGGCAACCCACTTCAGTACTCTTGCCTGGAGCCTTTCCTCCTGGACAGAGTAGCCTGGCAGGCTACAGTCCATGAGGTCACAAAGAGTGTGACATGACTGAGCAACTAAGTACAGCACAGCATAAATGTGGGCACCTTTAAATGTAAATATAAAGATGCCAAATATACAATTTTTGTGAATATATAAAAATTATTACACTGAGAAGAATGTGAATGGTAGGTTACTGTGTAGTCACTAAGTCATGTCCGATCCTTTTGTGACCCCATGGACTGTAGCTTGCCAGGTTCCTCTGTTCATGCGATTTCCCAGGCAAGAGTACTAGAGTGGGTTGCCATTTCTTTCTGCAGGGGATCTTCTCGACCCAGAGACTGAACTCATGTCTCCTGCATTAGCAGGCTGATTGTTTACCACTGAACCACCAGTGAAACCCAAATGGCAGTAACCTGCCATTTAGTATTAATAAATCACTGAATGAGTATATCATGTCCAGTAGCATTTGTTCTAAGATCTTTCCACTTGGTCAAAATAAGCAAGACAATAATATCAAGCAATGCCACTCTTTATGGAGCACTTGCCATCAGACATTATGTATATGAGTCTTTCAAAGGTATTATCTCATTCATTCCTGTCAATAAATTCAGGAGGTCCCCCATTGACAATAAAGAAACTGAGACACAGAAAGACATATCTAGCTATGTGTGTTATTCATTCATCCGTGTCCAACTCTCTGCAACCCCATGGATCGTAGCCTGCCAGGCTCCTCTGTCCATGAAATTCTCCAGGCAAGAATACTGGAGGGGTTTGCCATTTCCTTCTCTAGGTGATCTTCCTGACCCAAGGATCAAACTCTGGTCTCCTGCATTGCAGGTAGATGCTTTATCCTCTTGGAGAAGGAAATGGAAACCCACTCCAGTATTCTTGCCTAGAGAATCCCAGGGATGGGGAGCCTGGTGGGCTGCCGTCTATGGGGTCGCACAGAGTCAGACACGACTGTAGCGACTTAGCAGCAGCAGCAGCAGCTTTATCATCTGAGCTGTTAGGGAAGTCCCAAAGCTAGCTATAGAGCAAAGAATAAGACAAAAATTGTTCTAAAGCCTGTTTTGCTAAGCCTTCCACTACACTGCCCACATTATATTACTGTTTAGTCACCTGTGAGACTGACAACACTGAGAATGGCAAGAACAGGACAAAAGCATAAGGAAGTAAATTAATCAGGATTAGATTTGACTCGTAAGAAAGAACCCAAAACAATGTTTTTAAAAAATGACTACTATAGCTTTGTAGTATCATCTGAAGTCAGGGAGCCTGATTCCTCCAGCTCCAATTTTCTTTCTCAAGATTTTTTTGACTGTTTAGAGTCTTTTTTGTTTCCATAAAAATTAAAAATAATTTTGTTCTAGTGCTGTGAAAAATGCCATTGGTGATTTGATAGGAATGGCACTGAAGTTGTAGTTTGCCACAGGTAGTATAGTCATTTTGACAATACTGAGTCTTACAATCCAAGAACATAGTATATCTGTCCATGTATTTTTTTTTATTTCTTTCATTAATATCTTATAGTTTCCAGAGTACAGGTCTTTTGCCTCCCTTGGTAGGTTTATCCATAGGTATTTTATTCTTTTTGATGCAATGATAAATGGGGATTATTTCCTTGATTTCTCTTTCTAACCATTCATGTTATGGTATGGAAATGCAAAAGGTGGACTTCCCTGGTGGCTCAGTGGTGAAGAATCCATCTGCCAGTGCGGAAGACACAGGTTTGATCCCAGATCTGGAAAGATCCCGTGTGCCTTGGAGCAACTAAGCCCGTGAGCCTGTGCTCTAGAGCCAGGAGCTACAACTTACTTGAAACTCACATGTCTGAACCAGTGCTCCACAACAAGAGAAACCACAGCAATGAGAAGCCCATGCCCTGCAACTAGAGAGTAGCCCTCGCCTGCCAAAGCTAGAGAAAAGTCCAAGAAGAGATGAAGACCCAACACAGTAAAGATAAGTAAATACAAATTATTTTTTAAAAAGAAATGCAGTAGATTTCTCTGTTTTTTTCTCTCATGTGGAAGAAGTTCAGAGTGAAGCAGTACAGGACGAGGAAGGCAGCTCCGCACTGGCAGGTCACCCTTCTCCTATCTTGCTGCTCCACCATCCTTAGTATGTTTCCTCATATTCCAAAATGGTTGCTTGAACTCCAGCTAGGGAGCGCACAGTAGGAAGGAACCAAAAAAAAGTGTCGTGAAAGACACTCGTATTTTCTTTTAAGAAACTCCCTAGAAGTTGCTGCATAGCACTTCCACTTATATTCCACTTGGGAGATGATGAATTATAAAGATGTGCCTTTGAAATTATAGTATGGCTGAATTATGAATGAAAATTAAACAGATCTTTGTAACATTGTTTTCTTTATTACTTTGTAGAAATAAGATAGTAATTCTGAATCCCTTTAAACATGTAAATATTAATCATTTAAATTATGTATTTTTCCACTGGAGCACATTTTTAAATTGTAAGTCATCCAAAACATCAATGAATATCCCAACCGTTGTTCCTGAAGCTTAACAATTTATATTTATATTTTAGCTTAATATTTTAGAGTTCCTCTAAAATATCCACTCTTTAGTGGATATTGGGGAGATTAGGTTTTGAAAAAAAGAAAAATAAGCATTCTTAGAATCTAGAGCATCATACCCAGAGTCACTGAAGTCAGCAAAATAAAAGCCTGAAGGCCGTTTGCCCAAGTTCAAGCAGACTTTTCAAGGAGACCCAGAGGAGTAACATGAGCATGGAGTGATTAACCAGCTTAATGACTGGTTAACTAAGATTTCATATGCTTCACTCCAGTTTCTCTTGAATACAGAAAACCGCCTGCTAGAGCCTGACTTTTGGCCCGATGTACAGGATGTTGTCTTCCAATAGATGTGGAAAATACAAGATGCTAAGTCAGATCTTTCACCTTCAGCCGAAAAGATTTTCAAGGACAGGAGTTAGGTCTTCCACCTCTCTGTTGCCCTTCTGCTTAGCCCAGCAGTTATCCCAAAGCAGGTTTTCAGTATATGTTTGTTGAAAAATAATACTGAAGCGTTTTGCTCCAATCCAAATTTTGCTTTGTTTTAAGGACCTGAAGAGCATCACATCAGCGTTTGTATCCCCAAATCTGAAAGAGAAGAGGATGTAAATTTCCTCAGATCCTGCCTATTTAGACACTTTCATCCTTCCACTCAATGCCCCATCTGCACTGAGTCTTTTCTTCTCGGCTCTGTCAATCTTTCCACCTTCTGAATGCCTTAAGATGAATGCAACTTGGGACCAGGTAAGGCATTGTCTCATTCAGTGGTTCCAGTCCAGAGTCAGTTTCACACTGGCTGAGCCATCCATCATGAGAGCCAAATGCAGACTGAAATCTATGTCATATCTTTATGCTGTAAAAAAAAAGTATGGAGAGCCCCTCCTCTGGGAGCTTCACACTGAGTTAACTGTTCCTCACCTGTTAGTCTTGTCTCCCTGTCTAAACTGCAAGCTCCATTAGGGCCCAGACTGAGTCTCAAGCCTCTTGGCTTTCCTGCCCCAGCCCCTAGCACACGAGTCGCTCTATAAACACAGTAACTGTGAAGGGCAGTCACCACAGTGGGAACTATCGCCGTGGCGGTTTCTTATGAAAGGGCTAAAGATCCGGTGGTTTCCAAAGAGGAAAATGACACAGCAACCAGGCAATCTTCAATTTCTCTTCCCATGTACATTCCTTCTTAGAAAAAATTTTTTAAAACAGGCATCCTGGCTAGATTCTTCAACAACAAAGTTCATCAAACAATACAGACCATTTAGAAGGTAATCTATCCCCGTCGGAGAAGGCAATGGTACCCCGCTTCAGTACTCTCGCCTGGAAAATCCCATGGATGGAGGAGCCTGGTGGGCTGCAGTCCATGGGGTCACGAAGNATGAAGAGGAGCAAGAGGAGAGCATTGGAGCCCGCACCTGCGCCCTGGTGACTGACGGGCCCCTGTGTGTCTGTGCCCGCCCGCAATGCAGGCTCCTATTCACCCGTGAGGCACGTGGCAGCTGCTAAATGGCTGTCTATGGCAGTTTGGTGAAAACAATAATAATACGTTATAAATCAATGAAAATGAAGTTTTTGCTGTGTTAATCTGATATAGATTTGCTAACATTTGTATGAAATTCAATTCTGTTTGATTGCATCAGCATATGCTTCATTTCTTCCAGCACTATTGATTTTGAAGGTTCTTATCCATATGTCTAAATTATTTCTATTACATCCTTGCATTACTGTTCAGAAATAACCTGGGTAAACAGAAGCCATTTTTTCCCATTTTCTGTTGTTTTTCCCCTTTTCTCGTCC
Organism: Oreotragus oreotragus; assembly: GCA_006410675.1. Taxonomy (NCBI): domain Eukaryota; kingdom Metazoa; phylum Chordata; class Mammalia; order Artiodactyla; family Bovidae; genus Oreotragus; species Oreotragus oreotragus. Next base: position 554,820 of record SJYX01023906.1, on the reverse strand, counting down.
TCATGCATTGCTTGGGTCTGTATCTTGAATGGAAAGAGGTACCTTTAGAAGAGCCTTCCTTCCTTCAGGAACAGTTAATGCTGAACTATCGCTGCCATGTGCCGATTTCCATTGTTAACATTTATGATTGTCATTATTGTTATTATTTTCATTGCTATTGTTTTCTGAGAGCATCTGTCTGTTATGATGGGTCAAATTTTCAAGGAGGGTTTAAATGATCCTGGAATCCACAGCTACATATTAATCTTCCG
>SJYX01023906.1:536778-554086 GCA_006410675.1 Oreotragus oreotragus | reverse complement strand
CCCCTCACAACTGAGTCACTGTGAAGAAAACAGAAGACAACAGCTCACTGGCACTCACTGTGGACATCAAAGTCCGCGAGCATCAAGTGAAACAGGCCCCGAAGCCTCTGACACTGAAGTGACCGGGGCTCTGGCCTCAGGCCTGCTGCAGAGAAGAAGGCATGGATGTGTTCAGCTGGTTCCCCGACCGGGATGCTTTGGATGTCGCCAACAAAACTGGGATAATCTAAACTGAGTCCCAGGTGGCGCTAGAGGTAAAGAACCCGCCTGCCAATGCCGGAGACACAAGAGCCGTCTGTTCGATCCCGGGGTGGGGAAGATCCCCTGGAGGAGAGCACAGCAACCCATTCCAGTATTCTTGTCTGGAGACTCCCATGGACAGAGGAGCCCAGTGGGCTACAGTCCATGGGGTCGCAGGGAGGTGGACACAACTGAGCAGCAAACAGCATGTGCTGCGTTCAGCTCCTCTGAACTGAGTGCCCCTTGTCATCCTCCATCTGTGGACCTGGGGGGGGTGGAGGTGGGGTGGAGGGTGCTCTCTGCCTCCCGTTCCTGCAGGAGGTCCCATCTCCTCTCAGAGACCCGCTTCAGTTAGCGCAGTCTGTGCTTGGTATCACCTGGTGCGGGCGGAACGTGAGGGAAAGGGGGAAGTTAACACACTCACTGACGGAAGCTCCTCTACTTGGAAGTGAAACTGATTCTAAGTCAGCGCCCAAGCAGAGGGCTGGGCTCAGAACACCTCCGAGCCTCCGGCGCCGTGAAGGCTGTGCCAGGATTACTTGCCGAGTGCTGGCACTTCTCACTCAAACCTGAACTGCCATCTTTTATACAGCAACCTATATGTTACAAATGAAGCAATTTATTTTAACTGTTAGCAATAGGTTTTAAAATAATGAGGACAAATCACAGTGTTATAAAGAATACAGCAAGCTCACCAGAGCTCCGAAGGCAGAAGAAACGTTCTCGACCTTGGCAGCTCATTCCAGCAATTCCTGCATATAAATTTGTATTTACATGTGAAATAAAATCTGTATTGTGCATCACATCACCTTAAAGCAATAATTTTTTTTTAATGTCTTCTGAGACAAATTCCACCAGAACATGAGACAAGGTAGCACACAGCCATTTTTACAAGCAACATAGAAAGTTCAGTTCAGTTCAGTTCAGTTCAGTCGCTCAGTCATGTCCGACTCTTTGCGACCCCATGAATCGCAGCATGCCAGGCCTCCCTGTCCATCACCATCTCCCGGAGTTCACTCAGACTCATGTCCATCGAGTCCGTGATGCTATCCAGCCATCTCATCCTCGGTCGTCCCCTTCTCCTCCCGCCCCCATTCCCTCCCAGCATCAGAGTCTTTTCCAATGAGTCAACTCTTCGCATGAGATGACCAAAGTACTGGAGTTTCAGCTTTAGCATCATTCCTTCCAAAGAAATCCCAGGGTTGATCTCCTTCAGAATGGACTGGTTGGATCTCCTTATAGTTTGCCTTTATTTTCTGTTGCATCATCAGGCTTTTTTTTCATCCATGGCCCTTAATTTTTAAATCAGTGCTCTTAGGGAAGAAACAAAACTAAACACAACTGCTAGAAGTCAACCTATGTTCTCTGTACTCTGCAGGACAGGAACCAGGCTCTGAGCCCCGCTTCCCGATCAAATTGGACAAATGGAAAGAGGGTGGAGCACTGAAGCCGGGGCTGGAGGGGCCTGGAGAGGCTGGTGGGTCTGAGCCCCACGAGCTTCAGCCCAAACCATCCGGGAGTCCACACGCACCTCAGCCCACCAGGCTCCTCCACCCATGGGATTTTCCAGGCAAGAGTACTGGAGTGGGGTGCCATTGCCTATTTCAAAAACCCACTGTAGCCTCAGTTGTTGGCAGGCAACTCATTAAAGAGAAACCTGGCAGAAAGGCAATAGACAATAAGCACGATGGGGAAGCCATCCTGAGAAATATTTTAGGCGTAGCCAAGCCATCTTGTGAGGAGAATGGAATGCGTTTACAGCTTCTGCAGACACGATCTCTGGAGGTTCTCCTGTCTACATCCCACTGTCACTCCCTCTACCTGGTGTGCACACTTACAGTAACACCCTAAGGAGTTTGTACTCTCCGCGTTCTCTAGATCACCCTCCATCCTGCCTCCAAAGTTGTCTTTCCAAAATATATGTTTGATCTTACTTCATTACTCTTCAGAACCCTTGACTGTCTCTCCAGTGCTTAGTGGACGCAGTCTAAACTCATTAGCAAGGAATATAACACCCTGTATATTCCAATCACTTGCTCTCTTTCAATACCTACCATTACCCTTTCTTTTCTCCATCTTCCCTGACTCCCAGCCTTTCATACAAATCTAAATACCAGTCACCTAATTACTTTTGCCCCATGCAAATAGTAACATTCACACCACTGGAAAGGCAAATTTTGTTACACCAACCTGGAATGCCCCCCTTCTTTTCTTGAGCACTTTATATGCCAGATGTTGGATTAAACGCTTCCAAAAATCCTCTAGTGCCTTGGTTCTTTGAAGTGAAAAAGGAACAATAAGATCCTGGTCTTCATTTCAGGATATTAAATATCCTCTGTGACTCCTTCGTCTTTCCTGCCTCTCCCAAGATAGAATTAATTGAGCTTCCATATAGAACTTCATAGTATTTTATCTATATATTAGATCGTGCTGACCTCAACCAGATCACATTTATTTTTTGAAAACTTTTATACTCTCTTTTCCATGCTGGCCAGAAGATTTTCTTTGCATCTAATAAGTCCATTCTCCTATTGTATTACACAGGTATTTTTATTTTCAAAATAGCATGTCAGAAATGGTTTGGTTTCAAGTCTTCCAAACTTATGTCTAAGCATGTGAAAAATAATGCATGTTAGAGAAAGTGTGTGTATGTGCATGCATGCTAAGTCACTTCAGTCGTGTCTGCCTCTTTACGACCCCATGGACTTTAGCCTGCCAGGCTCCTCTGTCCATCGGATTCTCCAGGGAAGAATACTGGAGTGGGTTGTTGTGCCCTCTTCCAGGGGATCTTCCCAACCCAGGGATGGAACTCACATGTGTGTGTGCATGTGTATGCACGTGTGTGTGTGCATACAAACATAAATTTTAATAAAATTTGAGTAATACTTTATAATGTGCTTTATTTTATTTACAAATAACTTGTAAATAAATTAATTATAAACATAACTATATAATACTTATAAGTATTACTCTTTACTTGAGTGTACACTGAAGACATTTCTATATACAGGAACATGCAGAGCTACCTCACTGTATTCATGGCTATGCAGCATTTTTGCTATATATATAGATAGATAGAGCATATATATATATGTATATACAGATGCAGTACACAGATATACAAACACATATATACCTAGTATATAGAATATATGCATATATGCCACAGTTAGTTTAATCATGTCCTTTTTGATAAACATTACAGTATAGCTTCCACTTGGAGTGAATTAAAAGTAATCTTGCAGTTGACTTTTACATACAAGTACATCTTTATGTGAAGTGGAACTTCTGGATCAACAAATGGCATATTTAAATTTTTTACACTCTTGCCAAATTTCTTGACAAATATGTAGTGCCCACCTCTGTTCCATTCAACAGCATGAATAAAGTTTTGTCTCTACTCTTTCTTAAATGGTGACAGTACAACAGGTAAAAAAAAATCATATCTCAATATTGGTTTTAATTTCCAATCTTTCACTCATATTTTGACTGTTATGTGCATTCTTTCTTCTCTGAACTAACTTTTAATGTACTTTGCTCATTTTTATAGTAAATNGGGGGTGGAGGGTGCTCTCTGCCTCCCGTTCCTGCAGGAGGTCCCATCTCCTCTCAGAGACCCGCTTCAGTTCACGCAGTCTGTGCTTGGTATCACCTGGTGCGGGCGGAACGTGAGGGAAAGGGGGAAGTTAACACATTCACTGACGGAAGCTCCTCTACTTGGAAGTGAAACTGATTCTAAGTCAGCGCCCAAGCAGAGGGCTGGGCTCAGAACACCTTCGAGCCTCCGGCGCCGTGAAGGCTGTGCCAGGATTACTTGCCAAGTGCTGGCACTTCTCACTCAAACCTGAACTGCCATCTTTTATACAGCAACCTATATGTTACAAACGAAGCAATTTATTTTAACTGTTAGCAATAGGTTTTAAAATAATGAGGACAAATCACAGTGTTATAAAGAATACAGCAAGCTCACCAGAGCTCCGAAGGCAGAAGAAACGTTCTCGACCTTGGCAGCTCATTCCAGCAATTCCTGCATATAAATTTGTATTTACATGTGAAATAAAATCTGTATTGTGCATCACATCACCTTAAAGCAACAATTTTTTTTTAATGTCTTCTGAGACAAATTCCACCAGAACATGAGACAAGGTAGCACACAGCCATTTTTACAAGCAACATAGAAAGTTCAGTTCAGTTCAGTTCAGTCGCTCAGTCATGTCCGACTCTTTGCGACCCCATGAATCGCAGCATGCCAGGCCTCCCTGTCCATCACCATCTCCCGGAGTTCACTCAGACTCATGTCCATCGAGTCCGTGATGCTATCCAGCCATCTCATCCTCGGTCGTCCCCTTCTCCTCCCGCCCCCATTCCCTCCCAGCATCAGAGTCTTTTCCAATGAGTCAACTCTTCGCATGAGATGACCAAAGTACTGGAGTTTCAGCTTTAGCATCATTCCTTCCAAAGAAATCCCAGGGTTCATCTCCTTCAGAATGGACTGGTTGGATCTCCTTGTAGTTTGCCTTTATTTTCTGTTGCATCATCAGGCTTTTTTTTTCATCCATGGCCCTTAATTTTTAAATCAGTGCTCTTAGGGAAGAAACAAAACTAAACACAACTGCTAGAAGTCAACCTATGTTCTCTGTACTCTGCAGGACAGGAACCAGGCTCTGAGCCCCGCTTCCCGATCAAATTGGACAAATGGAAAGAGGGTGGAGCACTGAAGCCGGGGCTGGAGGGGCCTGGAGAGGCTGGTGGGTCTGAGCCCCACGAGCTTCAGCCCAAACCATCCGGGAGTCCACACGCACCCTCAGGGTGTGTCTTGAGGTTAAAGAAGTCATTCCACCTGGGCTGCCTGGAGCCCTGAAACTAAGTGGAAAGCATTTGGAAAACATGTAAATACCCAAGCGGACAAAACACTCATGGAAGTCACCCCACCTCCTCTGCCAGCCATGACGATGGCTTTCAGGGGAACCGGGACAGGGCAACTTGCCTTGATTTCACTTAATGATAAGGCATCAATCTCTGCAAACAGACAATTTTAGCAAACCACATTCTTAAAAGCATGTGCTAACTTAACTTTACTGAAACTTTACTCCAATTAAAATTAGTTTTATACATAATACTTACATATGTGTATACATATATATATATATAAAGAGACAGACAGACAGAACCAGGGCTTATCGGGATGGCAACCCACTCCAGTACTCTTGCCTGGAGAATCCCATGGAGGGAGGAGCCTGGTAGGCTACAGTCNTAGTTTTATACATAATACTTACATATGTGTATACATATATATATATATAAAGAGACAGACAGACAGAACCAGGGCTTATCGGGATGGCAACCCACTCCAGTACTCTTGCCTGGAGAATCCCATGGAGGGAGGAGCCTGGTAGGCTACAGTCTATGCGGTCGCAAAGAGTCGGACACGACTGAGCGACTTCACTTTCACTTTCACGTACGTGACTTTAACAGAGGAAATAGAGCTTTAAAAGCAAAGATCTTTTTTTGTTTTAAATCTAAGAGCATCAGGCTACATTATTAGATTTAGTTTCAGGAGTTTATTTATGTGATACCTGCAATTAACAACTATTTTCAGCTGGGCTCCCTGTGCTATATAGAGCAGCTTCCCACTAGCCATCTATTCTACATGTGATAGTGTATTTACAATCCTGATAGTGTGTATATGCGATAGTGTATATATAGCGAGAGTGCATATATGATAGAGTGTATGTATGATAGTGATAGTATGTGATAGTGTATATATGTCGACGCTACCATCTCCATTTGTCCCACTCTCTCCTTCTCCCACTGTGTCTGTTCTCCACATTTGCATCTCCATTCCTACCCTGCAGATAGATTCATCAATACTACTTTTCTAGATTTCATATATATGTATAAAAGCAATTTTCCTCCAATTAAAAAAATATATTTAAAAATTAAAAAGCACTTAATTATACTTTTGAAAAAAACAAACAACTATCTTTGTTAGTCAAAGGTTGACCCTGAAGACTTTAACTTAAGTCCTAAAGTTTAAATTAGCCCATGGGGTCACAAACAGTCAGACACGACTGAGCAACTGAGCACGCAGTCCAAACCCTGCTCCCTCCCGACCTCCTGTGCATTTCATATCCTAGAATTAAAGCAAGCACAGGTGGCCTGCAGACACGAGCAGTGTCTTCTGGAACAGCGTCCAGTGAGGACAGGATCGGGGTTTCTAGAAGGAAGATCTAACATCACACACACGACTCAGCTTTGTGACTGGGATTTGAGATACTCAGTGGTAAGCTGAGGATATTTGACGGTGAGATCCGGCCGCGCCTGTGCAGGTTGTTGTAGCGCACCCCCGCTGACCTGTTTCCACAGCTCCCTTGTTGCCCCTGGCCTCCGCCTTCAGTTCTGAGCCCTCGTTACTCCTTGTGGGGCAGCCAGACCCAGGCAGAATCGAGTCCTTCCCACATTACTGTTTTCTTTCCTAAAAAGGCTTCCAAAGACCCAAACTCTGTGCCCAGCTTTCAGCGACCCGGTCCTCTGGCCTCACGGCTCCGCCTGGAGCCTGGGTTCTGCCTGCTCCTCCATAACTGAGGCTGTTTCCTCAGGTTCCTCCTATCGCGCCTTACATTTCACATCTCACGGTCATCAGGAACCCACATCCTTCATTCCTGGGGACACCAGGTGGGCACCTGTGCTGCTCGTGACCCCTGGTCCCAACTGCCAAGCAGCCGGGTGAGGGTACATAGCCTATGGGCAAACGAGAGACCCAGAGCTACCAAAGACACGGGAACCCAGATGCATGGCTGGAGCCCCGGGGCCTGTCTCTCATCCCTCTTGCTCCACGTCCACCACCACACGGGAGCCATCAGGCCAGTAAAACACCCTCCTTCGGCCTCTGGATTTTGTCAAATCGCGTTAGCCTTGTCGAGAAGCCCGGCTGTGGGAAGGGGCTTCCACATGACAGGGAGGGGCCCTGCACCTACTGCAGGGGGCTCAGTCCCTCATGCCCTGGAACTGCCTGCCAGGGTCTGCCCAGGGGATGAGGGGCGGCCGAGGGAAGGTGCCTGCCACCCGCACACCCGCCAGGGCTCGCCTGCTAGACTAGAGATGGGCTGAATGCCCTTGGTTGTTGTGTGAGGGGCTGTGTGTGTTGTTCTTGTTGTTGAGGGGGGTCTTTTTTTCATTTCAGAAAGAAAATAATAACACAAAGGCTTCTTCGATGCCCCTGTTTCAAGGGTGCTACAGCCCGGCTGCTGGCTGGCACCTGTCCATTCGGTCCCAGCAGCTTTAAAGAAACGTGTTGACGGGTTGCCCACACTGAGGACGCTTTTTCCTCCACCTCTGCTTTTCTCCAGGGCTCACAGGCACTTTCCGACTTTCTCCTCTGTCTCCTTCTCCTTTTTCAATCTTTCTGGCTCTTCCATTGTTATTCGCCCTGCTTGTTGCTCCCAGCAGCCTTGACATACCGCACATCATCTGAAACCACAGACGACAGGATGCAATAAGCTGGAGAAAGCAGCAATCGGAGAAAGTTCTTCATTCACTCTCGCTCCTAACTCTCTGTCTTCTTATCCTACATAGAAAATAAAAAAATCAATACCACCGCCCAGGGCTTGATAAAAGTGCCGGCCGAGTACAGCAGGCACACTGGATATAGTAAATTAAAGTGATCAAAATTTTCCAGTCAACTCTGCCCACACCCTCCGTAAACTAACAGCCCTGTCGGCCGGGTGTCCGTCATGCAAAGCTTTATTTTATCAGGGCCTCTGATTACCTGGAGAATGAACACACACCTGCCCGGGTCGGAAGCCTCAGCAATGGGATGTGAGGACTCACGCCCGGAGGAAGGTGATGCGGGAACAGGCACCCACTTTCCACCAAGACATGCGTGTTGTCCACGGGGCACGGGCTGTGGGCTCCACAGGAAACACACCAACCAGTTGCTTTGTGTTTAGGCTCCTAAGTGCGGGAAGGCAGGGTGCCGGCCGGTGCTGTCCAGATGCAGACCGAAGTGCAGGCTGGAGGCCCAGCTGTGCCCTCGTGTGACTGCATACGAGGAACATGACCTAAAGAAGCCCAGTGTCTTCCTGCAAAATAACAGCAAACACGGCAGTAACAGTAATATCACAAACACAGTCTTGCAGACCTCAGAATCCCAGGAACAAAGAATAATGTACACAAAACACCTCCATATCACAGGTGCTCACGCAAGGTTGGTGTGCTCACAAACACATACCCATGCACTTATGCACATACTTGCATATGCACGAGTGTACACAAGCATTCACGGACACACATACATACACACACACAAACACATATACACATACACACACACATGCCTCTATACACACACCCACACACATATACACATACATGCACACGCACGAGCATACACAAGCATGCACGGACACACGTATGAATATACTACACACATACACATATACACACATGCATGCATCTATACACATGCACACAGGTGCACACCCACGTGTATGGACCATTAAAACTGAATAGTGTATGCTTTTCATCTCACTAAAAGACAACTGTCCCTCTAGATGGATAAACACTATGCATATTCCTAGTAGATCAAATGATGAAAAAAATCTGTTAGCACCCTTCACATACAATCTACCGACACAGGAGTAGCACAGTAATGGGACCCAAGCCTCGGGTCGCCTCCAGGAGGGTGGAGGGCTGTCCACCAGCACTGTTGTATATGCCAGCCCTGCCGTCAGAACCGCGACCCTTGTTCAGTCACTGACACTCGTCCGACGTTGGAAACAAACTAATAGCTTCCATCGACCGTCGGCGAAATGAGCAGAATCAGAAAACAGCCAGCTGGCCGGGCAGCCGCAAAGACATCCCGGGACAGCGCAGGAGGCGGGTGCCCGCTAACTGGGAAGTCGCGCCTGCGCAGGAGCTGGCCCGCCCCACGAGGGGTGCGCGCCGAGCCCGGGGGACCAGGGCTGAGCGCCAGGGTCTCCACAGGCGCCTGCGCTGGCCGGACGCTCCGTCTATTAGGGTTGACGCCTTGCAGACAACAGGGAGGTGCCGGCTGACCGCATGGCGGGCATGACCCTCCATCCCAGGGCCTCGCGCACACCGGGTTCTAACCCACTGCCTGGCCGGCATCGACCCTGCTCAGCCGCAGCCTTCTCCCCTGTAAAGTCTGGGTAAGAACCCCATGCTCTGCACTGCCAGAAGAGTAAAGTGAACACAAGCACAACGCCTGGCAGGAGTCTGGGTGCCGTGAGCGGCAGACACCCTTCTTGAAAGATCTGAACCAATCCAGGTCCCCCAGGGAACGTGTGCTCGCCCCCTGAGCAGCCACTAGAGGCGGGCCGGCACTCAGTCCGCGTCTTCCCACAGAGCTCGGACACGTCCAAGCTCATGACCACGCCACACGGCCCGGCTTTGCCCTTGGTCCTGTCACTGTGCTGACAGCCGCCCTTCACAAAGCAAACGTGATGGGCATGTTTGGACACGCACAGAGGCAGAGCCCTGACGGCCTGCGTCCAGGTCGCCTGCAACGCTGGTTCTCCCAGTCCCACCCCGCCCAACTGCTGTTCCACCGGGCGCCCCAACCCTGTCCGTTCACCTGTCAGCACCCTTCCCATCCAATGGAGCCTTGTCATCATCATCACACTGTAAGTAGTTAATGACAGTCTCCTCATGTGATCAAACAACCAGTCAGTTCTCAAGCCTTCTTGATTATTTTGGAACTGTCTTTCTGTTGCTGGTTTGTCTGAATCTTCACAAAGCTTTCCACAACCTGGGCTGGGAGAAAGCATTTAGCCTGATTTCCAGGCATTGCTGCATGCTGATCTATTTTACCACAAGCTCCCGTCCTTCACCATCACCTCCTCCCCAGCCTTCAGGGGTCCCGAGTTCTCTCCATCCCAGTTTCTATCCTGAATTGCAACTCAGTGCCTCCATCATTGCAGGGAGGCCCCAGTCACTCCATCACTGTTTCATTCAAGGCTGAGTCCTGAAGCCTCGTCTGCAACTCAAAGAGTTTCCCGTCCTTGGAAGGTTCCCACCTCACACCTCAAACCCTCAGCTTCGGCCGAGAGTTGGGTCCCCAGAGTCCCCTCCAGGCAGCACGCAGCCCTCCGCAGGAACGGCCCCTCAGTGTGGACAAAGACAGGTCAGACGAGACACCTGCTCTCGCGTTGGCACCGTCTGTAGAGTGTGATTGGCACAAATCTGTCTTATTAAATGTCTCTCCTCGCTGTAATTGCCTTTCTCGCCTTTTTTAAAAAGGAAAAACCTCTCCTCGGACATGTGAAGTCTGGGGTCCAGCTCCCCTAATTTCTTCACCACTTTTCATCCTCACCTTCATGCACGCCACGCCCCCCCCGACCTGCCCATTTGGCTCACGTGCACATGGCGAGCTTGTCTACGTAAGGGTAAGTTACCTCCCCACAGACACGTCAGGGCCATCGAGTGCAGCTTCTAGATCTGGACCCTGTGTCAGCTGGAGCCTGCCCTGCGTTCATGCCAAGGCTGAGCTGCGTCTCATAACAGAGTCTTGCACAATGGGCCAGCGCGCCCACACTTGGGAGGTCATGGCCTCCACACACGGCCATAAACCCCCGCTCACGGTCTCCCCAGCCCTCCATGACCCCCGCCCACGGCCTCCCCAGCTTTGGAACCAGATCCAAGGCTTTCCTCAGGAAGTTTCTTACAGCCAATTATAGAACCTGATCAGTAGTTAACTCCTGTGACAGCACTAATCTTTGTGTCTAACATCTAATTTCCGGGAGGCTTTCATACTTTTACAGGGATACAAAGTGCACCTAAATAATAAGAATAATAAAGTGCGCCTGCCAGGAGCGTGCCGACGTCTCCGTGACGTTAGTGGGTCCAGCTGTGTCATGACACCTACAAGGGCTCCTCTGCCGAGCAGACCTCCAGGACTGCATCCCACGGCATCTGCTTGGAAGCAGGCGAGGAAAAGCAGCAAATGTGGGAGAGCACGGCCTCTGGTGTGAAGGTTCTGGCTGTGTCCTGATCTACTAGGAGAGTGAGAAAGCACACTTCCCGAATCCACACGGAACACCCTCAGTTTTCCCCCAGACTCTCTAACGGGACTACTAGCCTCCTCTCCCCAAGGGACACAGCCCCAGCTGGGGGTAGGGGGGCGGGAAGGACTCAGCATCACAGCCCTAGCGGGGCTGGGCCACCTGAGCCCCAGACCCCAGCTTGGGGCAGGAGCCCTCCCACCACCCAGCCCACAAGGTTAAAGGGAACAGAAATCACCTGCTTCCATTGGTGGTCAGAGACCTTCCCTCCCACGGCAACTGTAGGCGCAAGCTCAGCCACAGAGAGGGACCGGAATTTAAACATCAGATACTTTATACAGTGCATGTAATGGAGACCCCAGGCTGAGTGTCAGCAATCAGGTCCTGGATTCTTCTCTCCAAGGAAAGGAAGGTCTTCTGGATGGAGGCTGTCTGCCTCCCCTCTGCTCCCTCAGCAAAGCTGGAGCCTGGGTCTGGGGTGGTACTGATGGGCCTCCACCAGCGTTAACTAGTTAACCTGACGGTGACTTCATAAACCCCTCAAGACACAGATATTGGGAAACTTGAGCTCAGATGGCTGTCTTTATAAATCTTGTAGATGGAATTGCTGTGTTTATCTCACAGATAAATATCTTTCCATCGCTTCACCTGTATCAATGTACATTTTAAGAATTGAGTATTGTTTTAATCTGATCATTGCAGGAAAACAAGAGGTCACTTCTAATGCAAATAAAAGCTCCTTCCATCCCATACATGACATTCTGGTATCTAACGGCCTTTACTTCCAACCACTCCCTGGTTTAGCAAAATCCAGGGCACCTGGAGGCAAGGACTAGCCGCTCTGACCACATAAAAACGGGGCACAGGACATTCTTCTTAAATTTAGTATCCAACTCCGACCTGTCGACGCCACTCGGTTCATGCGACACGTGTGAGGACAGGACTTTACCAAAAAAATTGTCTGATGGTGTCTGAAGGAGAGGAGACCCTGAAGACACTGTGGAGGGGGAGGGGGCATCAGATGGGGACCGTTTGACATGAATGAGAGGACTCGTTTAGGGGCTTCCTGTGAAAGGGGGATGGGCTCAGAGGCAGCAGACAGCTGTTCCCCTTCTGTCTCCCGCCAAACACCAAAAGGTGGTGGGGTGAATCGGGATCACCTTTTGCAAAGTCACTAACTATTCCCCTAAACACATCGCCTCTGGGATGCCTTTCACACACCGACTTACAAGCTCCTTCTTGCGTCTAAGTGTCTGTTAGTTGTTGCCCAGGGTGGAGATGGGGGGTCTGTTGCTGCTTCACTGCAGGAAGACCCTGATATGGAGACATCCAGGCTTATCTGAATACTTTTTAGGGTAAAGTCCTGGAGGTGGAACTGTGCTGTCAAAATGCAGGAATGTTTTAGCCTTTGATACAATCATGGTTCTGATAAGTGAGAATCAGTCAGTCGCCTAATTCCTCAATGACCCAGCGTTTTTCTGTGAGTTCAAAGCCTGACCTCCCAAGCTGCTTCCTCAGGGACACTGTGCCCCTACCCATCGCCTCCCCAGGCAGACAGATTCCACATGGAACTGCTTCCCTGAGCCCTCAGTTCCCCAGAGACGCCCCCCTCCCCCACGCAACCAGGATCCCGTCGGCTTCCAGTCTCAGGAATGTAATATGCATGGCCTTTGGTGGCTATGACCGTGATGACACAGAAGAGTCATTTCCTTGAGGGTGTGGTTCAAAGAACAGCTGCAGGAAGTAGGAAGTCAGGTGAGGGCAGAGGTGGTTGTGGGTGGGGACCCAGGGGGCGGTTTGTAAACAGTCTAGAGTCTATTAGTCTAGTCTAGTAGCCCACACCCCCCACCCGCTCCCCTGCAAGGACTCCGAGTTTTAGCAGCCCCTGTCATCCACACCCCACGAGAAACAGGAATTTAAAACTGCGACTGCAGTTGATGAGAAAAGTTCAATAAACGTCAAAGTTATTCTGAAAACACTTGATCACCAAGAGAAAAATTTCACCCCAAACTGAAGTTTGTAAGTTCATGGGGAGCACTGGCAGGAGCCTTGCAGGTTAACCTGGGACTCGGGTCTGTAGGTTCCCAGGACCCTGGATTCCATCTCCCCAAGCCTGCCGCTTAGGCGGCTCTGCCCCGGCTCCGCAGCCTCCTGAGCTGCGTCTCCCAGCAGAGATGCCGACAACATTCTCTCTGGTTCAATCTGTTTTGCCCTCTTGTCTGATATTTCCAAGGGGTTTTAATCACAACCCCAGCAGATTGATCAATGACAGATATGAGCAACAACTTTTGCATGCTAACGGTGCTGGATTTTTTATCTGAGATAATATTTCTCCCTTAAAAAGTCTCTGCACGGCTATGTATTAATTAAAATCTAAATACTAAATATTGATTGATGTGTTATCAGGCCATAGCAGTTGGGCTCTGCCACATTGATTTTTTGCTGTGATTTATTATCATATTTAAGAAAAATCATTTTGTGTGATTATACGAGGAAATAGACTTTAGTGAGGGTGTAATTCTTTTGTATCACTTTTGTTGTGTGGAGGTCGGGCCAATTCCTCAATTGCCACCAAGAGCGCCGATACCCTTCACAGCTCTTCTCCGCGGCTGCACCGGCTAGGGCTTTAAGCCTCCTTGGTCTTGTCATTAGGAATAATGGGTAATAGGATTTCCTCCTTAATCACAACAAAGATTAACAGATGGATGAACCCACGTTCTCAAAATTATCTAGTTATTAACAAGTATTCCTTTTTATCACATTAATAACGCTGTCGCAGAGGATTTTTTTTTTTTTTTTTTTTCCTTTAACAGCAAGAATTAAAGCAAAGCCCCAGAACAATGTCCAGGCTGGCCCAATGTGTTGCCATGAGCCAATTAATCTTTCCTCTTAGTGCAGAAACTACGGCTGCTGCAGCAGAATGCGGCCATGAGGAGGATGCATGGCTACACGAAGCAGCCTAGTGAAGGGCTGGGCTTGCCTTTGTAAATGCGATTTATAAGCAAACAACAAGGGCTTAGATTCCAGTTGTTTACCGTTCCCCAAACACAAAGGTGGGGGAGAGAGACTCAGACACGTGGAAATTTCTGCACATCAGATTCCAGATCAAACTTTCACAGAAACATAATCACTGTCATTTGAATTACTGCATCGAAACATTCCTTGCATTTTATTTTCTTCTCTTTCATTTTGTGTGTTCATCTGAAGAGACTAAAATTTCCTCAGTATTAATTGAATCATTCATTGATTCAATAAACCAAAGTCACTTATTGTTCTTCCCACTTATCACTTCTTCTGACTCCAGGAAAAAAAAAAAAACAGAAGAAAATAAATATATTAACTCTAACTTCACATTTGTGGTTTTTCTCTTACAGTCAAAGATCCTTAAATTATGTAGAATTTCAGCCACGAAACCTCCCTTGACTCTCAGCTGAGCACCTAACTTGCTGCCTTAAGTCCCCCAAATCCAAACATCGGGCTTGTCTGTGGTTCGCAAAGGGATCGTAACAACAGACAGAGGGTAGGTGAGGAGCCATGGCAAGATTTAGGAAGAAAAAAGAAAGCGTTTCTAAGGAAAAGAAATCAGACCATCTCATCATCATTAAATTGAAATCTATTTTAAATATGAGGCCTTTTCCCCTAATTTCACAAAAATTTAAAACATAGACTCAAAGGCAACATCGGGAAGAGACCATGCTGGGAGAAACACAAGCCCACTAACATTGTGCACACAGTTTGTGTCTTTCTCTTGTTAACGGTCTGTTCTTAGAGGGGTTTTCTGAGGAGGGGAGCGGGGGAGCCTTGCTCACAATAAGGCTTATTTGGGGGACACGAGTGTGCTCAAGACTCGCTCAGCAAGGCCGGGTCTTAGGAACGCCCTGAGCACGGGTCGGAGACAGACGGACCGCCCTGAGCCCCACGGTCGAGCACGGGCCCCCTGAAGGTAACCCAAGGAGCACACACCTGCCACAGGACACGCACGTGTGGCCCCTCACGGCCATGGAGCTGGCACGTCTGTCATGAAGGGCCGTCTGAACCACAGCAGGAAGGGCAGGGGCGAGGGTCGGCCAGGCCAGAGGAGGCCCAGGAGACGCGGAGACCCAGACACAGAGCTGGGACCTCGCGGCCGGGAGCTCCCGCTGGTTGTGAGGCGCGTGCGTTTTATGGACATTCAACAAAAAATGAACTCTGAATCCAGTCTCCTATATCAGGCAGGGTAAAGAGCCTGGAGCTAAATTTGTGGAAATTATTTTATAGGAAAAACACTAAACTCAGTCCTACCTATAAAGATGCTATTTCTAAACCTTGGTGCCTGAGTTTGAGTTATGAAACAGAAAATAATAATAAATGCTTCCCCCATCATTCTTGCAAGATGCATGCACACTGGACGACGAGAGAGGCGCACAGCGTGGAAGGCGTGAGGAGGGGACCTTCACCCTTCTCTTAACTGGGCTTTGCATTTGCTGAACACCAACCCAAATAGCCTCGGACCCTCATGTGGCCCTGGCCAAGCACAGCATCTTCCCAGAGAAACACAATAGCCCATCCTCACAGGGAGAACACAGCCTGTTTGCCTTGGTCCTCGTATTTGGGAGGAGCCTGCTATCAAAGTCCCTGAAGCCGCACATTGGAAAATCCGCCCTGGTTTGGCCCTTAATTTCCCACCTGGTCTGGGAGGAGGGCTGCTGAGGGTCCTGGGCACAGGCTCTGCGCTGCTCTCTCCCCACCCCCAGAGCTCATGGCAGCCAAAGGCGGTCCCACAGAAAGCACAGAACGTGGAGGTGACCTCCAGCCTGGCAGGAGTCCCTCTTGTGATAAACGCCACAGAGGCACCGATGACCTCAGGTGACCTGATCACACTCAGCCCACTGTGTTGATGCCTTTCTTTAGTACCTGGCTCCCACTCTCCCCTCGTGAGAACTGAGCTTCTAAAAGCAGCCCAGCTCCATCCATCACATCTGGCTCCTGTACATCAAATAGATGAGGTCATGAAGGTGGGCCCCTAACCCACTCTGGGTTTCCCGCAAGAAGAGGAAAAGGCTGCATGAAGACAGAGGTGAGCACTGGAGCGATGCGTCCACAAGCCAGACTGTCGGCCCCTCAGAGGCAGGTACTATGAGAGCCTTCAGCAGAGCCTGGACGGTGAGCTTCTGGCCTCCAGACCATGAGCAAGAAGACTTCTGTGAAGCCACCGGGTGTGTGGATGCTGTGGCAGCTGCAGAAGCTGATCAGGGCAAGACTTACATCTGAGGCTGGTGAAGCGCTCACACTCCCAGAAAGAGGCCTTCCTCATTCTCACAAGGACCATCACCCACTGCTGAAAAGGGGGCTGCACAGCAAAGAGTTTCAAGGACTATTACCATCACCCCCATCACTACCTTCATCACCCCCATCACAGTCATCATCATCTTCCCCATCACCATCATCCTCAGGCCCCATCACCATCACCCTCACCACAGTCACCATCATCATCACCACCATCCTCAGACCCCAGCACCATCACCCCCACCACAGCCATCATCACCACCACCCTCAGAATCCCAGCACCATCACCCCCACCACAGCCATCATCACCATCACCCTCAGAACCCCATCACCATCACCCTCACCACAGTCACCATCACCATCACCCTCAGAATCCCAGCACCATCACCCCCACCACAGTCACCATCACCATCACCCTCAGGCCCCATCACCATCACCCTCACCATAGCCATCATCACCATCACCCCCACCACAGCCATCATCACCATCACCCTCAGACCCCAGCACCATCACCCCCACCACAGCCACCATCACCACCACCCTCAGGCCCCATCACCATCACCCTCAGACCCCATCACCATCACCCCCACCATAGCCATCATCACCATCACCCTCAGACCCCATCACCATCACCCTCAGA
Source organism: Oreotragus oreotragus (assembly GCA_006410675.1). Taxonomy (NCBI): domain Eukaryota; kingdom Metazoa; phylum Chordata; class Mammalia; order Artiodactyla; family Bovidae; genus Oreotragus; species Oreotragus oreotragus. Next base: position 536,920 of record SJYX01023906.1, on the reverse strand, counting down.
CCCCATCACCATCACCCCCACCATAGCCATCATCACCATCACCATCACCCTCAGACCCCATCACCATCACCTCCACCACAGTCATCATCACCATCACCACCACAACCACAGCCATCACCATCACCTTCCCCATCACCATCAC
>SJYX01023906.1:518868-536012 GCA_006410675.1 Oreotragus oreotragus | reverse complement strand
CCCCCACCACAGCCATCATCACCATCACCATCACCACCACAGTCATCATCATCACCTTTCCCATCACCACCACAGCCATTACCATCACCATCACCATCCTCAGAATCCCATCACCATCACCCCCACCACAGTCACCATCACCATCACCCCCACCACAGCCATCATCACCATCACCATCACCACCACAGTCATCATCATCACCTTTCCCATCATCATCACCTTTCCCATCACCACCCCCACCACAGCCATCCCCATCACCTTCCCCATCACCATCACCCTCAGACCCCAGCACCATCACCCTCACCACAGCCATCCCCATCACCATCACCTTCCCCATCACCATCACCCCCACCACAGTCACCATCATCTAAGCCAGAGCGTCAGTGACTACATGTGCCTTGACTACTTAATCCCTCCAAAGTGCCATCCTCATCTACAGCATAAGGAGGCTTCGTTATATGGTGTCCAGGATGATCTTTTCATACTGTCCATGGGATTCTTATTTTCTTGGGCTCCCAAATCAGTGCTGACCAATACTGCAGCCACGAAATTAAAAGACGTTTCTCCTTGGAAGAAAAGCTATGACAAACCCAGACAGTCTATTAAAAAGCAAAGATATGTTTTGCCAACAAAGATCTGTCTAGTCAAAGCTGTGGTTTTTCCAGTAATTGTGTACAGATGTGAGAGTTGGAACATAAAGGTTGAGCACAAAAGAATGGATACTTTCGAACTGTGGTGCCAGAGAAGACTCTTGAGAGTCCATTGGATAGCAAGGAGATCAAATCAGTCAGTCCTAAAGTCATTCAGTCAACCCTGAATGTTCATTGGAAGCACAAATGCCAAAGCTGAAGCTGCAATACTTGGGCCACATAATTTGAAGAGGCAACTCATTGAAAAAGACCCTGATGAGGGGAAAGATTGAGGGCAGGAGAAGAAGGGGGTGACAGAGGATGAGATGGTTGGATGGCATCACCAACTCAGTGGACGTGAGTTTGAGCAAATTCCGGGAGATAGTGGAGGACAAAGGAGCCTGGTGTGCTGCAGTCCATGGGATCACAAAGAATCAGACATGACTTGACAAATGAACAACAACGGGATGGTCTTCATTACCGGTGGACCTTAAAAGCTGCTCCACAAATGGTCAGTTCTGAATTTGGTTTGAGAGTCCAGATGAAGTGAGTCGTGGACCTTAAAAGCTGCTCCACAAATGGTCAGTTCTGAATTTGGTTTGAGAGTCCAGATGAAGTGAGTCGTGGACCTTAAAAGCTGCTCCACAAATGGTCAGTTCTGAATTTGGTTTGAGAGTCCAGATGAAGTGAGTCGTGGACCTTAAAAGCTGCTCCACAAATGGTCAGTTCTGAATTTGGTTTGAGAGTCCAGATGAAGTGAGTCGTGGACCTTAAAAGCTGCTCCACAAATGGTCAGTTCTGAATTTGGTTTGAGAGTCCAGATGAAGTGAGTCGTGGACCTTAAAAGCTGCTCCACAAATGGTCAGTTCTGAATTTGGTTTGAGAGTCCAGATGAAGTGAGTCGTGGACCTTAAAAGCTGCTCCACAAATGGTCAGTTCTGAATTTGGTTTGAGAGTCCAGATGAAGTGAGTCGTGGACCTTAAAAGCTGCTCCACAAATGGTCAGTTCTGAATTTGGTTTGAGAGTCCAGATGAAGTGAGTCAGACCTAGTGAAATGCTGGTGGAGTAGAAGCCAACCATTGGTCCAAGATGTGTATAAGAGACAGGTCATCATCATCACCCTTCCCATCACCATCACCTTCCCCATCACCATCACCCTCAGACCCCATCACCATCACCCCCACCACAGCCATCACCATCACCTTCCCCATCACCATCACCCTCAAACCCCATCACCATCACCCCCACCACAGCCATCATCACCATCACCATCACCCTCAGACCCCATCACCATCACCACCACCACAGTCATCATCACCATCACCCCCACCACAGCCATCATCACCATCACCATCACCACCACAGTCATCATCATCACCTTTCCCATCATCATCACCTTTCCCATCACCACCCCCACCACAGCCATCCCCATCACCTTCCCCATCACCATCACCCTCAGACCCCAGCACCATCACCCTCACCACAGCCATCCCCATCACCATCACCTTCCCCATCACCATCACCCCCACCACAGTCACCATCATCTAAGCCAGAGCGTCAGTGACTACATGTGCCTTGACTACTTAATCCCTCCAAAGTGCCATCCTCATCTACAGCATAAGGAGGCTTCGTTATATGGTGTCCAGGATGATCTTTTCATACTGTCCATGGGATTCTTATTTTCTTGGGCTCCCAAATCAGTGCTGACCAATACTGCAGCCACGAAATTAAAAGACGTTTCTCCTTGGAAGAAAAGCTATGACAAACCCAGACAGTCTATTAAAAAGCAAAGATATGTTTTGCCAACAAAGATCTGTCTAGTCAAAGCTGTGGTTTTTCCAGTAATTGTGTACAGATGTGAGAGTTGGAACATAAAGGTTGAGCACAAAAGAATGGATACTTTCGAACTGTGGTGCCAGAGAAGACTCTTGAGAGTCCATTGGATAGCAAGGAGATCAAATCAGTCAGTCCTAAAGTCATTCAGTCAACCCTGAATGTTCATTGGAAGCACAAATGCCAAAGCTGAAGCTGCAATACTTGGGCCACATAATTTGAAGAGGCAACTCATTGAAAAAGACCCTGATGAGGGGAAAGATTGAGGGCAGGAGAAGAAGGGGGTGACAGAGGATGAGATGGTTGGATGGCATCACCAACTCAGTGGACGTGAGTTTGAGCAAATTCCGGGAGATAGTGGAGGACAAAGGAGCCTGGTGTGCTGCAGTCCATGGGATCACAAAGAATCAGACATGACTTGACAAATGAACAACAACGGGATGGTCTTCATTACCGGTGGACCTTAAAAGCTGCTCCACAAATGGTCAGTTCTGAATTTGGTTTGAGAGTCCAGATGAAGTGAGTCGTGGACCTTAAAAGCTGCTCCACAAATGGTCAGTTCTGAATTTGGTTTGAGAGTCCAGATGAAGTGAGTCGTGGACCTTAAAAGCTGCTCCACAAATGGTCAGTTCTGAATTTGGTTTGAGAGTCCAGATGAAGTGAGTCGTGGACCTTAAAAGCTGCTCCACAAATGGTCAGTTCTGAATTTGGTTTGAGAGTCCAGATGAAGTGAGTCGTGGACCTTAAAAGCTGCTCCACAAATGGTCAGTTCTGAATTTGGTTTGAGAGTCCAGATGAAGTGAGTCGTGGACCTTAAAAGCTGCTCCACAAATGGTCAGTTCTGAATTTGGTTTGAGAGTCCAGATGAAGTGAGTCGTGGACCTTAAAAGCTGCTCCACAAATGGTCAGTTCTGAATTTGGTTTGAGAGTCCAGATGAAGTGAGTCGTGGACCTTAAAAGCTGCTCCACAAATGGTCAGTTCTGAATTTGGTTTGAGAGTCCAGATGAAGTGAGTCGTGGACCTTAAAAGCTGCTCCACAAATGGTCAGTTCTGAATTTGGTTTGAGAGTCCAGATGAAGTGAGTCGTGGACCTTAAAAGCTGCTCCACAAATGGTCAGTTCTGAATTTGGTTTGAGAGTCCAGATGAAGTGAGTCGTGGACCTTAAAAGCTGCTCCACAAATGGTCAGTTCTGAATTTGGTTTGAGAGTCCAGATGAAGTGAGTCGTGGACCTTAAAAGCTGCTCCACAAATGGTCAGTTCTGAATTTGGTTTGAGAGTCCAGATGAAGTGAGTCGTGGACCTTAAAAGCTGCTCCACAAATGGTCAGTTCTGAATTTGGTTTGAGAGTCCAGATGAAGTGAGTCAGACCTAGTGAAATGCTGGTGGAGTAGAAGCCAACCATTGGTCCAGGTGGAAGAGCCTCAGAGGAGAAAGACGCCTTCCCGCCACGCCTAGTGGACGAGACCCCCTTCTACGGCGTCCCAGCTGCAACAGAACCAGTGATGAGGATCTCAACGTAGATTAGTGTCACGCTCTGCCAAGTTTCCCAAGAGTGCATTATTTAAAATAAGCTGCCAAATAAGGCAAAGCTTCCCAACTACTCTTTCTGCAGAAACTGGGCAAGTTTTTAACAAAGATCCTGGAGTGCAGACAGCATCTCATGTCACAGCATTTCTGTCTTGACCCTCACCGACTTATGCCCATGTCCCCAGTTCTGAGGCACGGCTTTCTTGGCTTCAGGGGCGCCCAAGGTCAGTGGGACATGGAATTCTAACGAGAACAGGCCCATCATGTGGTGTTCACCCCTTCCCTGGGCTTGTCTGAGGTGGAGCATTTGATTGATCTGGCCAGTCCCCTCCGTTTATGTCAATATCTAATAGCACATCACTCCATGCCACAGCATACCACGGGGCTGCAGGCCCACACCACCAAGCCTTTGTCCTAAGAAGTCTCCCTAGCTCTCCTGTTAATTATGTTCAGAAAAGTGCTGAATTCAGGTACCAGCTGAAATAAAAATAAAGATCATACATTTTTCAGATGGTTATGGATTTTCCATCCTACGTTTGTCGTGTGGCACTAGTGATAAAGATCCCAACTGCAGTGCAAAAGATGCAGGAGACGTGGGTTTGATCCCGGGGTCAGGAAGATCTCCTGGAGAAGGAAACACTACCCACTCCAGTATCCTTGCCTGGAAAATTCCATGGAAAGAGGGCTCGGTAGGCTACAGTCCATGGGGTCCCAAAAAGTCGGACACGACTGAGCAAGCTAGCACAGGGATTTTCCAGTCTATCTCAGTCACGTGACACCCACATGTCCCGTAGATGTGACGACTAACGCTAAACGTCCTCCATACAACACCATAGAGCTGCTGCGGGCGGACACGTGGCAGCCCTGACTCAGCGCCTTCCAGCTGGGTCGGTGCACCGTCTCTGTGTTTGCAGCATGTGTCTGATAGAGGACGTGCTCCCAGGCTCCGTGGCACCTGCTTCTGTGCATACGTACAGGAGGTCCCCTAACAGAGCAGGCCCTGCCGCTGCAGACTGTCACCGCCTAGGCCCATGTCTCCAAACGCAGTGTGCTCTGGATCTTAACAGAAGTCACGGAGATACCCCTTGACCTTCCTCAGAACCTGATGCTGCAACTGCTCCCGCCAAAGGGCCAGTCGAGTCCAGACCCGAAAGAAGGAAACTCTGCTTTGGCGAGACGGCTGCAATGCTGCCCGACAGGCACCCACACAAACCTCCACCTGCCAGCCTCAGCCCCTTCCTGGCACCCCCGCCCAGGGCCCCTCGCGAGTGGGTGTGGGAGATGGCGCCAACAGGCCAGCTGGCAGAAGGGAGCCGCCAGGGCACCGCTGGCATCAGTTCCCAGCTCTGGTTTCCCTGGGGGAACTCAAGCCTATAGAGAAACCACCCGGGGAAGGAAGACCATCAGCAGGGGCCTGGCCACCAAGATCACTTTCTCCTGGAAGAAGAGGGCTTCCTTGGGACTAACGAACACAATGACCAACAAAGAAACCTTTAAAATCTGCTAACGTGAGGCACACTGCCCCATAAACTCCAAACAGGCTCTTGCAGGGAGGATGGGGTTGGGGGGGCCAGTCTCAGCGCTCTCGCTACCTGTCCCAGCAGCAGCCTCATCTCTCTGCCTTTTCCCGTGTCTGCCTGCCCGGCCATGGGAGCCCTGCCGGATGCTCTTTCTCTCTGTATTACACTGTGGTTTCCAGTAAATTGTCACACGCTCGAGGCGGGGCTCACAGCAGAGGAGTGTGGCAGGGGTGAGCCATGCCGGGCTTTCCCACCGATCTAAGTCGTCACCAGGCACCCTGTTGGGGCCGCGTCCCTGTCGTAAGCTTATCACCCCTAACTTCCACTGCAGAACTCCCCATACTTCTTCACCTTGTCCCAGATGGCAGGACACACAGCTATGGAATCCTGGACTCAAAACACAGAGCAATTCAGCTAGTGAGGAAGGCACATCCGAGTGCTTGTAACCAGGTAGAAATTGCTAACATGAATATTGTGGGCTTACTGCTTTAAAACAACTCTTTACCGTTCTAAGGTGAGGTAGGACCAAAAACATGATGTCCAAACTGTAGAACCAATTAACAGGCATAACCAGTCATTCTCTTTGCAGCCCAAAAGTATTCCCAGGGAGATAACAGGACATACAGTCTTTTTAAGCTTATAGAGAAAAGGAAAAGTTTGAAATGAAAATATGTTTTGGGGCGATTTCCTCCTAAAATGAGTACCAAGTGTGCAGACAGTAGACCACTAGCTGTTTGTCTCCATAGATTCTCTGGGGTTAGACTGTACAAAGGACAGAGACTCTTCTTGAAGCATAGAAGAAACTTCATTATAGATGCCTAGGAAGAGCTGCCCTGTTCGCACCAACATTATGATGTCATTCGTCACCGTAAATACAAGCAGAACCAGGAGGTGTCTCTTCCACACGGTGGAGGCGCCCTGAGCCTCGCTTCAGGCCACTGGCAGGTGCGGTGCTGAGGACCACCAGGCCCTGCCAGTCCCAGCACTGCCCACTTGCCCAAGCCAGCGATGACAGCCCTTTCGGGAGAACTGCTTAATTAAAAGCCAAGCAGAAGTTTCTGGTATGTTCAGTGGGCTGACTCTGCGATGACCTGAGATCGTCATCATGCTGATTGATGTTGTTGTTGATCATCATACAACATGCTCTGATGGCATCCTGTAATTATTTCATTCATCACAGAACAGAAGAAATCCTGCACCGGCTCTCTGGACAGTGAGGACACCTCGCCGACAGGGAGAGTGGCCACGACCGGGCCCATAGCCAAGACACAGAGGGCATGTGAGGCGCAGCCCACATCTTGGGCTGCAACTCAGTTGTCGCATTTAGACCCCTCCCCGTACACCCGAGTCCTGGCCTGGCACCGCAGGTCAGAGGCCACTCGTTCTGCTCAAGAGCATGAAGGGCCAGCTGCTCAGATGGTCAGCATGAAACGGGAGCAGCCCGGCCCCTGTGGGCACAGGCAGCAGCCTCCGGGCCACACACTCCTGTGGCTGAGGTTCATCCTCACTGCAGAGACAGTGGCGTCGGACGACTGACCCCTGCAGCGCCTGTGTTTTGGGAGGTGCCCCAGTTCTCACCTGGTGTCCACACCACAGAGCGGCAGGGGTAAACGCAGATGTGTGCTGAGCCCTGCGTCAGTGAGGCCCGGGGGGCACCCGCGGCGTGGAGGGGGCAGTCTAGCCCTCGGAAGCCACGGTCACAGGGCCAACGTCCCTTCCTTCCACCCGAGAGCAGATGGCGGAGACCCACAGAGGAAGGTGTGGCGTCCAGAAACTCCAGGGAGGGCATGAAACCGAGGAGACCAGTGTCCCCCCAAAAGGGTCTCCAGCCAGGATACAGGGAGCCAGAGGCATAGAGCCCACACGCGTCCGGTCAGAAAGAGCCCTGCGCGGCCCTGCGGCCATTTCTCAAGTGTCCGGTGTTTACGCAGCAAATCTGGGGCCAGGAAACCCATTTAAAGGTTGACCGTAATTATTCTCATCAAGTAACATCTTGTGTCAAATGGCCACGCATCTGTTAATCCTGTTTGGATAATATGGAAAGTAACACATTTACTCTTCCAATAACCTCACAACAGCCAAGAACAAATGTGCTTTTGATCTCTAAAGAAAGGCATGGGATGAAACAGTGTTGTCCAGCTATCCACATATCAAGCAATAATTTGTGGTCGAAACCACGTAGCTGCCATTTTTCACGCATGGGGGACCTTCTGTTCCTTCATCCAGTGTCTCCCCAGCGGCAAGGAGTCTGTGCTCCCCTCCCAGGGGGAACGGGAGACGTTGGCCACTTGTGAGGTGGAAGGATGGCGCCCTGTGGCATTCCCTGAGACACCTCATTGTGTTAAACATTACTCAGGGCAACCAAACTTCTCAGCATGTATCCAACAGAAAGCAAAGTCCTCCACGCACACACAGTCCCCCTCTTTCAGGGTTTTGTGAAGGCTTCTCCCCCAGAGAAAGTCAGCTAGTGGGCAAAGGAAGAACTCCAGCCTGAGTTCCTGAGGCTGCGGACAAGATCCGTGGTGTGAGATGCACCACACACGCTGCCCTGCTGCTGCTACTGCTAAGTCGCTCAGTCGTGTCCAACTCTGTGCGACCCCATAGACGGCAGCCCACCAGGCTCCCCCGTCCCTGGGATTCTCCAGGCAAGAACACTGGAGTGGGTTGCCATTTCCTTCTCCAATGCATGAAAGTGAAAAGTGAAAGTGAAGTCACTCAGTTGTGTCCGACTCTTTGCAACCCCATGGACTGCAGCCTTCCAGGCTCCTCCATCCATGGGATTTTCCAGGCAAGCGTACTGGAGTGGGGTGTCATTGCCTTCTCCGACACACGCTTCCCAGCCAGGCCCTAGCTCTGCCACCTACAGACAGGAGAGACACAGAGGCCGCTGCCTAGACCATGTCCCCATTCCTCGAGAAGACCCCTCGGGATGTCATCTCACCCGCAGCCCAGCTCCACCAGAGGCCGTCCAACCAGGCATCTTGAAGACCATTCATCACTCTTGTTGAAATGATACACGAAGACAGCTGATGAACACCGACCTCCTGAAAAGAAACGTGTGAAGACTAGAGATGAGAGAAAAAGCCGAGAAAAGACTGTCAGTGACCCGAGGACAGAAGCAATGGCAGAGATTTCAAAAACGCACCGGCCGATTCTCAGCGCAAACACATGTAAGGTCTGGCAGAATTTTTCAGAAATCACAAGATGATATTATTTTAATTCTCTTTGAAATTGGTACATTGTGACAAAATAGTAGCAGCTAAATTCTCTCTCTGAATTGATACGACTAAAGTGTGTACTGAACATGGAATATGAGTAGCGTTTGTGTTTATAAAATCATTGTAAAATTCAAGGACCCCGTGACTACAGGGAAAACAATCCAACCAATCCCCACATGGATTATAACGACCATTCTCAGCAAGAAACTAGTTTCAAATATGTCTCTAGGCTACTGGGCTATCCCACACACAGACAGTTCACGCAATGAGCAGGTGATGACGTGGAGTGAGATCTGCCCTAGCAAGCACTTTGTTGTTGTTGTTGCTGTTGCCGTTCAGCTGCTCAGTTGTGTCCCACACTTTGTGACCCCGTGGGCTGCAGCACGCCAGCCTTCCCTGTCCTTCACCATCTCCCAGAGCTTGCTCAAACTCATGTCCATTGAGCTGGTGATGCCATCCCACCATCTCACCCTCTGTCATCCCCTTCTCCTCCTGCCTTCAATCTTTCCCAGCATCAGGGCCTTTTCCAAAGTCGACTCCGAAGTACTGGGGTTTCCAAAGTCGACCCCAAAGTACTGGGGTTTCAGCTTCAGCATCAAAAAAAAAAAAAAATGCAAGCAGTACATGTTCTAATTATTTTTAGAGCAATTATCCAATAAGCCACGTTTTTCTGTCAGCTCAGTTCTTAAACACAAAAAAAGGCAAAAAAGCATCCAAACAACATGGTTATCTATTATGTAATACGTTAAATGTATTTCATACATTTAATGCTGACATTCGTTTTTGGCCAAAATTTGATTGATTAAAAACAAGAGAAGCAAAAAGGAGTCAGCATAAGCAAAAGGAAAGAAAAATTAAGTCATTAAAGTGGAAAATGCCCTTTATAAATAAATTCTGGTTTTTACTTTCAAGTGAGCATCGGATGTGTGCCTCAATCATAAACACAGTTGTCTTGTGTTTCAACTTGAACTTACACACAAGGCCATGGTCTGATTTCTTGGAATGGTGTTACTTTCGGAAGGAAGGGCTGGGATGGAGGTGTGCTGGGGTATAAAGCAATTAACAGTTCATTTATCTGCCTTGTCCAGAATCTTACCTTGTGTGAAGGACCAATCTCTTGCCTTTCAAAAGTTCAAAATAAAGAAATCAACCGACAAGTGAGCTGGCAGGGCATGTCCTCTGCAGGAAACGGGGGTGCCGCCATCATGCCCTGGAGCACAGGCCGCTGAGCTGACGGGGGGCAAGGCCTCGGCTCGCATTGATCCTGGGTCACTCCTCCAACTCGCTCCTTCTCACCCGCGCTGGTCTCGGGCCTCCTCACACCCCACCTTCCTCTGGTGGGGCCTCAGTCTCTCCCTCTCTACTTCCGGTGGCAGTGGCGCCCTCCTGTAAGCAAACATCCCCTCTTCAGCAAAACTGCCACCAACGTCTTCATTGCTGTTGGCTTTCCTCACGAGCCTGGACCTCCTCTTCCAGCCTCTGGTGACACCTTCACCTCAACCGCTCAGAGGAGACTCGAGGCCATCTGCCCGAAATAGCCCGCCTGCTGCACAGACGGGGTGGGCCCGGTGGGATGGCCATGGTGCACGGGCCGCAGGCTGCAGACCTCCCTGGACGGCTCCAGGGAGAGCGTCCATGCTCCGGAAGACATGCTTGGTCTCCGGCAGGCGTGTGGCTGGCTGAGCCTGGTCCTGGGACCCTGGGGCATGGCTGTGCAAGCCAACTGCTCTACCCTGAACAGTAGCACTGGCCACTTCAGAGACACCTGCAGTTACTCCCAGGAAAGGGAAGAATCCTTTGTAGACCAAGTCGCGGCCTCTTCAACTTCCTATTTTATGAATTGTGATTCACCAGGTCTCCGTAAAGCAGAGCACACACACAGAGTGCAAATATTTCCAGACTTTAGGGAAATCCACTGTCCGCTCACTGATTAAAATTTTTATAAAGGACTCTTTTTTTCTTAACTTTCTGATTTCAAGAAAATCAGTGTTTTGGGGGGTCCAGTGTCTTCGCCATAGAAGGGCAGGAAATGCCTCTGCATCACTCCCTCATGTCTGATTTCAAACAGAAAAGTCCGGATGAATCAGACATACATGGCTCAAAATGCAGAATACATTATTAAGTGAAATCTCTCAGCAGCGGCCAGCAATTCAGAAGGGAGAAGCAGAGATGTCCTGGCTCCCTCCACCCCACCCTCGCATGTGTAAGAACAGAAGCTTGGTCCTTGCCCAACACCGACCAGGAAGGCCCAGAGCAACAGCCTGCTCCTTGGCTCCCGGCCACGCAGGCCAAGCACAGCCCTTAGCATGGAGGGGCCCGCGTGTCTGGACAGACCTGCTCATTTATTTAGCTCATCAGCCTGATTGCCCGGCTTGAGCAGGAGGCTCTGCTACCGGGTTGGTTTTCCTTTGTTGGTGGTTTTTTCAGGAGGATGTACCGACTCTAATCTGTACGATTTTTGTTGCTCCCCTTGATTCCTGACCTTCCGGGACAGCTTGAAAGCATCCGTTCCAGGCAAGGCCTAGTGCATCCGGTCACAGTGCAGACGTCCACTCGGGACCGTGGGCGGGCGGGGCACCGCGGGGGCCATCCGCAAGGCCAGCGGAGCAGAGTGTCAACTCTGAGCTTTGCAGCGCCTGGAGCTAAAGCAAGTGACGCCTGTGACCACGAGGAGCCAGGATCTACGGGTCCGCCCCATCGAAGTTGCTCCTGCCTTTCTACAACTTCTGTGAACACGTCGTGCAGAGCCGGCTGCTCCCCAGCCCGCGCCCCTCCCTCGGATCCGCAGGGTGCCCCGGGCCCCGGGTTGGGGCGGGGTGGGTGGAGCCTGCCCCCAGCCCCCCACCCCGCCCCGGGATGCCCGGCGACTGCACTGAGTCCCGTAAGTCCCACGGGGTGGGTTCAACGAGAGAAGGGGACAGCCGGCCGCGTTCTCCAAACTGAGTGGCGTCTGGACAACAGAGGACCCTCCGGCCCCCGCCCCGCCGCCCAGAGGATTAGAAAGCCGAGGAGGACGCGGTCCCGCGCTGAGACCTCGCTTGCTTTTCACACCTCCGCTCCCACTGGATCCGCGACCTCGGAGGGCTGCAGAGACGCGAGTGGGAAGGGACTGGGGCGGGCTCAAAGGCAGGGCTCCCTCGGCGCCCACTGCACCAGAGGCCCGGAAGACGGCCTCCCCGGGGACTCGGTGCCTGTAGGTACGGCCAAGGGGCCCGAGGAGGTTACTCCTGCGTCCTCCCTGTGTCCCCCGCCGCACCCAAAGCCCCTCTCCTCCCAGGAGGCGCCCGAAACGCGGCCTCGAGGAGGCCTAGGCGTGCAAGGTCGCCCCTAGGTCCGGGGACCCCGGCGAGCGGACACGCGCGCACTCGCTCCGCGGGGCACGCTCGTCCCCGCGCCGGGCAGCCGAGCTGGCGCGGGGGGCGGGGCGGACGGGGGGGGCGGGCAGGAAATGCCATTAATTGGGGAAATGCACAAGGATTGCCCGCGCGGCCTTTGATGTGCGCCTGGGGCGGCGCGGCCCCTCCAGGCTGGCGAGCCCACCCCGCGTGCGCCCCGGGCCGCCCGCGCTCCCGGGAGTGCAGCCCGCCCGAGCGCCGAGGACGCGCGACATTGATCTGGAGGGAGCAGGAGGCCGGGGTCTCCCCCTGTGTCTCCCGTCAGGCAGCTCGGGTGGAGCCCTTTTTGTCTCTCCTTAGACCCCCAGTCCCCTGGGCCTCCCGGCTCCCCGAGTCCCCTGGCGTGGGGCGGGGGCAAGTGTTGCGGGCGGCCGAGCCCTGCAGAGGAAGGTCGCTCTGCCCACGCACCCTCCGGAGGAGAGGCCGGGTCTCGCTCGGCCTCGTGTATGTACACATATAAATATAGTGTTAGTCCAAATGACATTCCGCCCGCTCTCCCTCTGGCCCTCCCCTCCCCCCTCTTCTTTTCATCATCAGCAAATAAAGATTAGCTGGGAAGATTATGGAAGCGTTTTCAGGCTGCTGCTGATCTTTATTCCGGAGGCTTTGTGATGATATTGATGATGATGATGGTCAAGTGGACAGTTTGATTTTTGTGTTTGGAGCTAGTTATAAAGAATCAATATTATATCAAGGGGTAACTTTCGTGATAAAGGACTTTAACCAGTCCGGCTATTCATCATAAGTCTGTAGCAAGCAGATAGGTCAAAGGAAATTATATTGCACTGAAGACTGAGTCTTCTTATCTCTCCCATACCAGGGGAATCGGGACAAGCCGATCGATACAGTAGCTGCTGTATACTTCTTGCAATTATCAATAGCTGATTTCGCCTTTTGAGGCCTGCATCTAAAAATGCAAGCCAATAATAATCGCTTGAGCCTCCCTATAGGCAAGGGAGTCAAGGTTTTAGCTGGCCACTGTTTAAGGAATCATCCGAGTTGAAGTGCCCCAGCCGGTCCACCACAGCCCAGATATGCGGCTCAGTGGTCAAGAAAGAACTGCTTTCACATGGCTTGTGTAGTTAAGTGTGAAGACGAATGACTCTGCGCTGTTGTTTCTGTGTGTGACATAAAAAGCCATGAAATGTTTGCCTGTGATGCCTACATGTGAAGCTGTAAGCTGACCTGTAATGAACATACAAGATGACTGTAAAGCACAAAGAGCTAGATGGATTTCTATAACTAAAAGGTGGCTCCTATCTATAAATATATTTAGACATTTATCTCAATAGTGTTGAAAGCAAAGGGGGTAACAGCAGGAGTTGTGTGCAGTGTGGGCAGGGCAGTTAGCTATATGTTGCTTTATTTAAGGAGAGCATTTTATTTTTATGGGGAAAGTGATTTCAAATGGGTGAGTGAGAAGCTCAGAAAATGCGTTTTCAAAAAACCATAAGTATAGTTTTGGGCTGCACGTTTCCTAGCACCCCCCCCCACACACACACACACCGCCCAAATGTAATAGAAAAGAAACATCTTTATAATTGGCACTTGACATGCTGTTTGCGTTGGGCTGTGGAACACCCAGCACAGATTTCCTGTTGATGGAAACATTTATCATCCTGATTGCCCCAGAGTGGCAGGTGGTGTTATCAATTACCTCTTCTTACCAATAATAATATTAGTATGGTAATATCTTTGCTCAAGTGAGAACCAATTAGCGGTCACTTGTCACAACATTAAAGACACAAAATCATGCTGGTTTTAACCATAAGGACCTAAAAACAAAAGTTGGGGTGGGGGAGGAACCAGAGACAGGGGAGAGAGAAGAATCGAACTTTGATTTGGGAGGGGAAAAAATGAAAAGAAACAAAAAAATAATAATAAAGCTCTAATCTTTGAATACTTTTTATACAAAGTAGCTGGGAAAATAAGCACATTGTAAATAAAGTGCCCAATGCACCTTATGCAAAGCTGTCTTTCGTTTTTTGAAGAGCCAGGTAGACTCAATAAATAAACCGGGACATTAAGACAGAACCAAGCCTTCCACCTTCCCTTGTCGTCAGTATCCCAGATACGCCTTCTGCAGTATCTGAATAAATGATACAAATTAATCAAACACCTAATTATATGTTCCACTAATGTAAAACATACAGTATTAATTTGTAAATAATATTATTAAGCAGACAAAATAATAACGTGTCGCCTCCAAAGATGAGAACAGCATTGCAAGAGTGAAGACAATTAACAAATTAGATTTAATTATAGGGAAGAACACCAACTTTTGTTTTTGCAAGTGTTTAGGTATGACAATACTGTATAGACAGTGGTCATGTGATGGTAAAGACCTGTGTGTTGCCTGCGCAAGTCGGTATCCACACCTCTGATGCACAGCTCTCGGGGTCCCTTCGCTTGGGCGAGACTGGAGGACACATCCTGGTACCTCATCTGGGAAAACACCCTTCTTGACACGTTGTCGACTCGCATTGTAGCTATTGTTGGGACTCAAACTTAAGACAGGTATGCTTTCATTAAAACTTCCTGCACTAAATAAAAACACTTAAAGAAAAGTTTCAGACCTCAGTGGAGGGAGCCAAAGGAGAACAGGAGGCTCAGGAGGTAACTCGCCTTTTGTTTTCGGCCTCTACTTTGTATTTTATTGTTTTTTTTTTTTTTAATTTTATTGATCTTGAATACCCCAGTCAATCTTTTAAAAGGTTTACAGATCCACACCACCTAGTCTTGGCGGGGAATTTCTGTAGGTTCCCCTTCCGCTGAATCCCTGGCTCTTTCTGTCCAAGTCTTTGCTCGATCTTCTCAACGAAATCCGAGCGCAGAGAGCGCGGGGGGCGAGGTGGAGCGGCACCTACGCCCCGCCGGCCCCACCCCGCGCGCGCCCTGGGCGGGGACCGCACCCCGCGCCCCGGCAGGTCGGACCGCGGGCTCGGCGTGCGGCTTCGCGGCCGCTCGCTTTGTGGCAGCTCCGGCGTCCGCCGCAGCCGAGCCCAGCCTGCCGTGTCTCCCCACTCACAAAGCGCCTCGCGGCTGGCGGACACGTCTGCGATCTGACGGCTCGCTTCTTACAGCTAAAGGGCCGGGGCCTGACATTCGCCTTCGCTGGAGGGACTTAAGATCCTCCCCACGACCGCACACCGTAGAAAATGCAAAACGAAGTCGACGGAATTAGACAGTGGCGTTTGGAAGTCCGGGAAAGACCTAAGGAAATCGTGCCAGTGTCCTGCCAGTGGGTCAGAGAGAGTGGGGGACAGGGGTGGGGGGCTGGGGGAGGCGGGCGAATGGCTTTAGGAGCAAAAAGGCGGGGGCCGGTGCGCGCAAAGTGGCCCGAAGTGGAGGAGTCGCCGCCACGGGGCCCGAAGGCTGCGGGGGAGCCGGGCGCGGGCTTCCTCTGAGAAGGTTCGGACGCTGCGAGAACTTCCATTTGCTTCTTTTCCCCCAAAGTGTCAAGTTTTGTAAAAAGAAGGGAAAAAGAGAGAATTAACCAGGTCACAACAGGCAGTGCACCTTTAACCAGGACTCCGACCCACTGACGGCCGCTTTGGGTTCTTTCTCTGCTGGGGAGCAGACGTCTACCTTTCCGCTGCGGCGCTGCAACTTTCCCAAACTCCTGCCGTCCTGTAAATTCTGCAAGAAACTTCCACTCGCTACCACCGCCCGCCCCTGCCTCGCCCCTCCTCTTAGCCACTCTTTTCCCAGGAAAGTTCCTGGCCAGCTAGCCCCAAAGCCCTGGCTGGAAACTTTTCACTGCCGAGTGCCTCTGCGCCGGATGCGAGAGCGTCCCCAAAATACAGCAGCATTTGCCAAAGTTGACGGCGCACTGGCGAAACAGACCTTCCCTGCATCTCCCAGCTTAGCTATCAAAGCGTTACCGTGGGGGGTGGGAGGGGGGATGTTAACCCTAGATTTCGAACATGTTCCATTTTCCATTTTTTATTTTCAAAAACAAAATTACCTAAGTGAATACTCCTGCCACCAAGTAGCAAAACAAAACTAATCTTCAGGAATCTGCTTGGGAGGGGGTGGCAAAAGTGGTGGCGGGATCTCTCTGGAGACGATTCCAACCTGTGCGCTTCCTTCCTCTATGATTTTTCTGCGCTTTACCTGGAGCCCAAAGCTGTTGCTTCGTGAAACTTACACAATTAGAGGCGCGCGGGGGAACACCGGCTGGGAAGAGGGAAGGTTCTAGAACGGAAAAGCAACTCGCGGAGAGCCGGGCGAGTGGCGCAGGGCCGGGGTCCACCCGGGGCGGGGGACAGAGTCCCCACTAGTCAGAGCCCCGCTCCCAGCCACGCGGGGAGATCGCAGCCCTGCGGACGCCCGGGGCTGTCTGCTAGCCGGCAATTCCCTTCCAGCACACGACCCTGGGAGAGCGCCGGGAAGCCATCTGTGCAAAGCTTCGTACCAGACAGGGCCACTTGCGAAGACAAAAATAATAAATTTAGGAAATGAAAGAAGACATGCTGAGGCGCCCGGCACAGGCGCGAGCTCGGCAGCGACGGGCCTGGAGCACATCCCGGCGGCCGCTCGCGACGGAGGACACGCGCGGGAGTGGGCGAGGGCGCGCGTGCGCCGCTGCGGGTGGGGTGCGCGCGCGGGGGCGGAGGCGCGCGCCTGATAACCCGCGGAGAGTGGATGCGTGCGCCGGCAGCGCGCGGCGCCCGCCGCCCGGTGATGCGGGGCCGGTTCGGACGTGCGTGACCCCTCACCTGCTCCCCCTACATCACCCCCAAAAGTCCAGAACGCGGTGGGCCGCGCGTGGGACTTTTGTGGACTTGGAACTTTCTGTCGCGCGGCCTCCGGGCATCCTGTGCTCCCTGCCCACGCCACAGGCGCCCGGCACTGCACCCATCAGGCTAGGGAACTGGGGGTGGGACGCGAAGCCCCGCGGTCCCCTCCCTGTCCCTGGATTTAAGGAGCCACAGGCGGCCCGGAGGCCCGGCGGGCGGGCGAAGCGCCGGGGCGGCCCCGGTGGCGGCGGCGGGCGGGGCGGGCGCTCAGGAGTCG
>SJYX01023906.1:505175-518178 GCA_006410675.1 Oreotragus oreotragus | reverse complement strand
TGCCAGGGGCCCGCGCGCCGCTAGCAGCATGTCTCGGCGCAAGCAGGCCAAGCCCCAGCATCTCAAGTCGGACGAGGAGCTGCCGCCGCCGGACGGGGCTCCCGAGCACGGTGAGGGGCCGCGGATCGCGGGGCGGCCGGGCGTCTGGAGGGAGCGTGGGCCCCACGGACCCGGAAAGTGCCCGGGCTCCCGCGAGCCGGTGCCTGCCGTGTGGCGCTCGACCCGGGCAGGCCAGCCTGGGGATCCGGCCCTCCGCCGGAGCGCGCGGCGCGGGAGTTTCGGGCGAAGTAAACTTGGCTCGGCCGCCGGGAGTTGAGCGGCGCGCGGAGGCGCCAGGGCTCGGGGACCGCTGGGAGCCCGCGCTGCCCCGCGGAGGCGAGCGCGCCTAGCCGGGCGCGGGCGGGAGGGGCCGGGCTGCCGCCTCCGCGCCGCCCCCCGGGCTCCCCACGCCTGGACACTGGGGTTGGCCTCTGCGATCGCGGCGCCCACTCGGGAAAGCGCGGCGGCGAGAACGGGTCCCGGGGTCTCCCACCGCCGGATGCGGGCTGGGGCAGCTTTGTTCCGCGCCCGGCGCCCCAGGCGGTGCGCTCTCGGAGCGGATCCGCTGCCCTAACCGCGGCCTCCCCCTCCCCTGCAGGCCAGCGGCCGCCGGGTGTGCCCCGAGGGCCGCGGAGCCCGCGAGGTCCGGGCGCGCCGACAAACCAGCGATCCCATTCCGAGGCGAGTAGGAAGTCGGTGTGGCCTGGCCTTTCCTAATGGCCGCCTTGGGAATTAACCCCGGGTGAGCTGTCCCGCGGCGCGGGGGGTGGTCTTGCACGCGGTAGGACCCCGGCACGCTTCTGTCGCCTCTCGGTTTTCTGGGCCTCTTCCTGCTCTTGGAGGCGCCGCGGCCACTTCTGCAATCGGCTTGGGGGTAGGGACTTCCTGCCCATCCAGGAGGGAAGGTAGGAGCCGCGAAAGTTAGCTCCGGGCGAAGAGTGGGCTGGCCTGGCGCGCCCCAGCCCGGGAAAGTGAAGCCTCGGGCCTCGCGCCGCCTGCGGGTCCCCAGGGTGCGGGAGGGGCGGCTGCGGGGCGATCGCGGGACGCGGGGCGACCCTGCACTTGCCCGGAGTCCGGGCACCGAGTAGTGTGATCCTTACGAAACAGGCCGGCCAACTTTTTGGATTAACCTATTATAAGTGATTTAGAGCAGATACGCATCTTTGCTTTGGGAACTAGGCTGCAGAAAATAAAAGCAGTTGAAGAGTTTAGCGAGCGGTGCCGTAAAGTTTGCAAAAGCAGGTATTCGTCCACATCGGAATGGAGAAGGGAGCAAAGGCTTCTTACGCGGCTGGGAATTCAGGAATTAAATAAAATTCGTGAACTCGTGAGGGTCTTTTTTGTCGCAGCGGAGGTAAGAGGTTCTTATCTGTGTCGCCTGGTCACCCAAGATTAGAACGGGAGATATGCTAAAAAGAAACGCTTGCATATGGTGGGTAGATTAAGGACAAAGAATCTTTTTGTCATGGAAATGGATTTTTTTTTGTTTTGTTTACTTCATCACATAGAATTTCTCACACTTGGTTTGTTTTCTATTGCCCTCAATGACTACATGATCAAATGAATGGATTTATTTCTGCCGAATGAGAAAGACAGTCTTTCCTTCAAAAGAACTACATTGCATCCCAGTGAGGAATTTTAAAGCTTTATTATTGTGGCTCCTGAATAGCTTAAAATCGGCTTTCACAGCCGCCCCAAAATGCAACAATGTAAATACTTCTCAGCTTTGTAGGGTCGTTATCAAAATGTGCAATGTCTCTTTTTATTAAAGCATATTTTAATTAATAGAGTAAAACCCCTTGTATTTAACAATTAACAAGCTGAGGCACTGCTATTCATTTTTAATTTCACTTCAGAAATGCGAGCATGGTGAACCTCCTAGTGTAGCATGTGGAGGGGTCCAGAGACCTTATTTGAAAACCTAAGATGGAGTAAATTATTCACACGTTCTCTTTGAATTCCCCTTGTTGTTACTGAATTTATTTAGGGGTGAAACATATTCAGGATTTTTTTTTTTAACCCACCATGGGATTAAAGTTTTTGTCTAGGCTATGTTTTTCACAATCATTCAGAGTTGTAATCAAGATATTGCCACAGTTCCTGATCATACTTTGCAACAGGCCAAAAATAGCCTGTCTGGGGCTGAGTCTCAGTCAAGGAGTGTGTTCCCCTGATTGTTCCGGCAAACTGTTTAAAAAATAGTTCTTTCTGATTTAATTATTCTGAAGCTGATTGTTCATGGAGCATAAAAGATACTCTGTTCTCTGTTCACTTAAGGAATGTTCATGTATGTATTACTCTGTTGTACTGATCGCCATTAGGAGAAGAATTAAGTAAAATATTTTTTTAAAGATAAATGGTTGTGAAAATTAAATCACTCCCCCATGAATTCAGATATTCTCAGAATTAAATTTTGTTAAAAGCAGTGGAAATAAACAAACTATGCATCAAGTTATAAGTGAACTAAGTTTACATTGTTTTAGAAAGGAAGTAAATAATTCCTTTGTATCACTTTGGGTGTTACATGTTAATTAAACCAGTAAATGCCTGCAATAAAATTGAAAGTTCTTGATAATGACATGAAACACGAATATTCTATGTAAAATTTTTAGTATGGTATGGGCGGGGCAGAGGTTCACAGTCATATTAATTTACAGTAAAAGGCTTTATTTCTTTTAAAAGAGAAATGTGACTGTTATTTTTCAGGCTTTAGTTTTTAGGCAAGCAGTGAAAAGACAGCTATCTAAAAATGCCTTAGTGCTTTCCAGACCTTATTGCAAAAGTGAACGTATGTAGAACAGGAAAAAGCAATAAAGATTTACATAAAGTTCTAAAGTTATTCTGTTGTTCAAGACGTGTTTTAAGGATGGCTGGGACTCGACTTACATTCCCAATAAGTACTATCTCTTAAAATGGCAGAATGTTTCCTTCCTGTTTCCTTTCCATGAAAATTTAGAAATAAATGAGATGCAGTTTTAGGATTCAGTTAATTAAATGTATGCCACCAATATTGAAATCCTTTGAGCCAGCTGAATGTTTTTGTTCTAAGAAAAATTAATTAAAACTTCTAATGACAGAACAGCACTTAGACTCCTACTAAGAGCTTTAAAAGGTGTATTATTGCTATCCTTCATTGGATAAAATACAAATTAGGAGGGATGTTTTATTGTCGTTAGAAGGAAAAATATGTATGTAAGGAAGAACAAAAGAATATTATAATTTAAAGCAGTTTGCCGTCCTGTATCTTGTTTGTTTTTTATTTTCTGCCAACTCACAGTTACATGGCTATCTTAAAAATCCTTTAAAATGTGGTGGTCCTGTGATTTAAGACTTTCCCAGTGGTATTCATCGACTGTGTTTAAATTGAGGGGAAGAAGGCCCCCAGCCCTGGGTGCTGAGGTCTTTTCTCTTTTATCTGTCTGTGCATGGTTTGCCTTCAGCGCTCAGGGCACTCACTCACACACTTACAATTCAGCATTGCAGAAGGAAACAATACAGAAGCCACTTTCTAACATCCGTAGGCAGACTGTTTTCTCTGAAACATGAAAGGTAAGGAGTAAGTTAAGCAGGAGGGGGAAGGAAAAGAAGAATTTGCAAACATTTATTTTTAAAATGGCAGTTAAAATCCTAATCTATTTAAAAATGCATAATTTGGCGACCAGTAAAAGTCTGCCAATTAACTCCCACCGTACAGAGAAAGAGCTGATTATGTAAGAGTTAGGGATTTTTTTAAGGCACATTTAAACTTCCACAATCTATGCATAATCCAATATTTTTAGGTCTGTTTAGATCCAGAAAAGGAAGAAGGTATGGACCAACAGCAGGAATTACTTAGCAAGCTGATTATTTTTTGTATACAAGATGATGGCAAAAGTGGGTCAGATTTCATTTTCAGCTACAGTCTCTAAGAGGCTTTGCCATTCACCCCAAGATAGCTCTGAGAACGTTTTGTTTTGGGGAGAATTCAGCAAAGGTGCAACCAAGGTTTCCGTTCTGTGTACTGAACACCAGTTAGAATTTAACATCCTTAAATGTAAGTATGTTATTTGCATGAAATTTAAAAAAACCTGCTTAACTGCCAATGAGGTCATGCCCCATCCTTTAAGGCTGGAAATAGTTTCAAGAAAGAGAATTGTTAAATAATACCTACAAGAGGAAGAGGTTTGCTGTTTTGTTAGTTTTCATTTCCTTCATGGTTCTTGACCGGCTGCCAGGATAAGAGCAGCCTCGTGAAACCGAGAGCTGCTTCTGCCGCTGGTGGGCCAGGTTTGCCATCGCAGCATGTGCGATGTTGCCCGCACTCCGTGTAAGACCAGGCGTAAGTAAAAGCTATGTAGACATTGACTGTTTCACTATTACTCTACGTAAACTGTTTTTTTTAAAAAAGGAGCCCTGTCCTTAGATTATTTTCAGTTTTTCACTGTTACTTGGCATAAACTTAAGCCCTATCCTTAGGTTTTTCTCTCTAATTTGAACACTTCTGTGATCTCGTGTGATTTCCAAGCTGATGAGTAAGGCAAGTCGTATCACAGCAAGTGTGAAATATTAATTGAAATTATAATGTAACGGGCTCTTTTTATGTGAGAGATCACGGTTGGCCTGTTTGTTAATTAAAGGCAAGAGCTCCGGTCCAGGGAGACCTGAGGCTCTGGGGTGGCACCCGGCGCCCCTCCGTGGGCCTGTCTCTTGCAGGCATCCTGGATTAGTCCTGCTGACCATCCGGGACCCCTCCCCCTCCACGTTCCAGGAAGCCTTGGGGCCGCACAGGGTCCTGCCTGGTGGCCTGGGATCTGTGAGAAGGTGGGCTTGCAGGGGACTGCAGCTTCCTACTGCTCTACCAGAGGTGGGTGGCTCAGAGCACTGCTGTAGCAGACCTGCTGGTTTAACCTTTGCCTGCTTTGCCCTGCCAGGGGTGGCCACTAGATGTCAAGCTCATAATACAATTAGTGCATCTGCGCTGTTGACCTTGGCAACAGGACTCACCAGTGTTCTGTTAAGTGTTAACACTGGCTCTGAGAGTGGACTGGGGACCTACAGGTTTGCCCTGTGCTGCTGGGCTTATCAGATGCCCGGCTAGTTCAGCACAAGTGTTTATAGTTCTCCGAGAGGGAGAGAGACCCGTTTTCTTTTGTGCGGCTGCTACATCTTGAACTGTTTAATTAACCCTGCAGGTGCCATGGCTCTTGGTCTTAATTCTTCGGCATTCCTGGTCCTCTTTACTAAGTGCCCTCTCCAGACCGCCAATCGTTGACTGTAGGCTCAGCGCAGGCAAACGCTGGCTTCAGCCCCCGGGGCAGAGCTTTTTCTGGAGGATTTTCTTTTTTTTTTTTTTTTGCTCATGTGTAAACTTCCCCTGTAGAAATGGAACAGTGTGCTGAGGTGATGGCAAATCCTGGAAATGATTTAATAACCTGAGGCTCGGTGCAGGAGTCGACAGCCACAGTCGACGGATGGGCACTCTCTTCCTGGACACCGCGCAGTGCCGCCCCTTCGGGGCCCTTCAGGCCGGGTGTTTGTGCATCCGAGAGGCTTGGCTTATTTCTTCACCGTTGTGCCGGTGGATATGGAAAGTGAGGAGCTGGGGGAGGACCTAGGCAATTGGCTGCATAGATGCATGGTGGAGTAGCTCATTTAGTTTCATGTGTGAGTTTTTCTGGACCAAAAAAGTGACCCAGCACAAACCATGCTTTTCCCCTCCCCGAATTTTGATCGAAATGGTCTGCATTGGCCGCCGAATTTCAGGTTTGTGCGTTGCTCGTGAGGCACAGATAGTGATATCCGTGCATTCATCGGAAGGGTGATTACAGCATAACATCTGAATGAAAGAACGATTGTGCAATCTTGAAGTGCAACAAACATCTTATTATTTGATACAGCGTCGGGCAGATAGTTAAGACAAGTGAACGTTGTGGCTGCTTTCCAGCTGCGTGCGTCCATAAAGGAAACAGTGTTCTCCCTCCCCGGTGCTTCACCCCGCAGAGGAGAACCCGCAAACCTTTTAAACAGAAGGCGTTTGGTGCCTGTGCCACAGGTGGTCCGTCCTTAACACATTTGAGGCGTGGGCCACTGAGTCGGCGGAAACCGGCCTGCGGGTCAGCGCGGCTTGGGCGAGGCGCGAGCGCCCTCCGCTGTCCGGCTCTGAGCGCACACGCTTGGAGGTCTAGGGAAAGGACAAAATTTTTCTATCGCGTCTGGAATTTCTTCTACATTGTTAAACACAGTAGGGGTCTCTATTTGTCTCCTCCTGTTTCACAGCTTGGGCTCAGTATGTGATAATTCATCTTTCTTTATGGGATTCAAAGCTATCATAAGGAGTTAAAAAGAATTAATTTGCAAGAAAATAGTGTCTCCTAACAATTTGGGAAAAGTTGAAAAATGCTTCTTAGATTTTTAAGGGATGGAAAAGGCACAGGAGAAAAGTACAGTTTCCTTTCCTCGAGACCCACGTGTCTGTTTCCCAGTTACTAATTAAAGTGAAGAGGTTAACATCCGTTTTCCCATAAGGGACAACTTTTGCTTCTCCTCTTGTTAAAAGGAATTAAAAAGTGTAGCAGAATCAAGGTGAAAGTTTGAGCTTGATCAACAAAATTATCAAACACCTGTTTACTGCTCTGTGTAAGTGGTTACTTATTTACAAGTTACTGCCTCCAGGACGAAGAGAAGAAAAACGCCTTACTGAGAACTCCACTTAGAATTCTTTTAGGAAAGCATCATGTGGCAAATATACTCATCAATATTACTGTGATGCTTTTTACTTGTAGCTTAAAAAGATCGTTGGGCATGTAAGCACTCTGCCAGGTCATCTCTACTTGGAAGACCACCTTCGCTTTTGCAGGCAGTGAAGACCTGATCCCTGTATAACATGATCCTTGTATATTGTATAGCAGACCAGGAATCGGAGCTGAGAGAGAGATGACGCAAGGGGAGGTCCTTTCACACCCAGAGAGTTATAAAGGGGACATTTTTGTTAAACATCTTCTGTGTTTTTGTTAGTGAGAAGGGGGGAAATATGTACTTTTAATATTGCCATTGAGGCCCTCCCTAGTTGGAGGCCTCTCCCTGAAAGGCGAGGGAAGCCTTTTGCCCCTCCTGTGGCACCCTAGATGGCACACATGCTCAGGAGTGCTTGAATGGTGAACGTTAGAAACCCTGAAAATCTCATGTATAAATAGTAAGTGTGGGGCTAGCTGTAAACTAATTGCACATTTCCTCTCCAATTGAAATAGCTTCAGCTTCCTGCGTGTCCCTCCTCCTGACTGTGTCCAGGAGAACAGACCTTATCGCCGGGCTGGCAGCCATGGCCGGTGCATCCTTCATGTTAGCAAAATAGGGTTATTTTCACAACAGCTCCTTCTTCTCGTTGACACTCAGTCAGTCCAGCAAAACTGTGTGGCACTTTCAGAAAGTAACCTTGACCAAATACTCCTGTTGACCAAGAAGGATTCCTGCCTAAGTTCTGTTCCTGGGTGCACTGGTTGGCATTTTTCTCCACTAGTTCTAACCCTCACACAGTCTAAGCCCCTGACTATTTGCAGTTTGAAGTCTCTTTAAGTCGTTGATCTGCCAAAATGCAAAAAAAATAAATTATTTTGACATTAACAATAATGTTAACAATGCTTGTTTCTCAGTTGTCCCTTTTAGGAAGAAAGAATTTCCTATTGCATTGGAAATAAATTTTCTCAAACTTGTACTGTTGTTACAGTGGCTCATGGACATGGCTTTACCGTGAAACAAAAATCTTAAAGCCATATCGACAAATGGATATAATAACTTCTACTTTTAGAATGCAAAAGCCAGTTTCCAATGTAAGTTTAATTAAAAGATAGTTGAATCCGACACAATAGTGGCTTAAAACAACGGCAGGATTAAAGGACTTTAGACATTATATGATAAAATTGCAGCTGCTGTCAGATCTTTCCTATGCGGGTTTTCTTGTTATAGAAAGCACTTTTTTAAAGATAAGTACTTCCAGATTAGCATGTCTACGCTGTAACATGATGCGTGTAGCCACTGTAATGAGAAGCAAGTTATAACAACTTATTTTACGTCTCACCCCGAACTCGACATAAGGTCGCTGCTTTCACTCTGGACTCAAGTGCAGTCTTGCTGCTTCTAAAGAGCTCTGTCCCCAGTGAAACAGGCTCGCTTTGGTTCTTCTCTCCCAACCAATTCAGTTGAAGTGCTTGTTGTTCTTTAAAAACGTTCTTAAAATATGCACCCAAAATTTCAATTCCACACGTGACGTATTAGACTCTTTTCATTTGTATTCATTGCATTCAAGACTGTCTTGTGAAATTTGTGCTTCTCTATAACTTTCATGGAATGCTAATCCCACTCAGATTTGATAGTGAAACAAGTAGAAATTAACAATTGAAGTGATCATGTTACCGTATTTCATGCAGACCCCAGGAAGAAAGCTATAGGTGGTGATTCTAAATTATTTGCCCTCAATAAGAAATATGAATTGTATTGAGAAATTTTTTCTTCACTGATTGTAGTTTTTTAAATGTTTTAGTTAAAAGGCAAATTTATTATGAAACTTCGCTTGTAAAATCCAACAACTGTTTTGTTAGGTTCATTAACATAATGAACTAACAGGCCCTAATGTTCAGAATGCCATTTTCACCCGATTTCCTCTCTTCAATTTTGCTTTCTTTCTTCAATTTTAGAGGCATACAATGGAAGTTTATTTTACTTTGGCAAGAATATCTTCATTGTGTTTAGGTAATTGTCAATTCCCTTTAAACAAAATGGCTTATTATTTGGTAGATAGTGCTTAAATATTATTATTCTGCACATGGTTTCTACAATTGAGACAGTTATAATTTTGCTAACCTGCAATGGGGGCAGGAGGAAATTACCTTCCCAGCTTTCTTGACTTTGCAGGTGAATCCCACATACTTAGCACATGAAAAAAGCCAATGGAAATGTAAAAATGTATCTTTAAAGTAAATAGAGATTTATTTGGGTTTCTTAAAACTTTAGAGAAAAGTACAGTGTAAAATAAAATCCTGTTTCCTTATTTCACATGCCATAATTTGTTACAAAGAAAATCTGGGAAATGCTCATTTGTAAAGATGTAAGTTAACGTAAAGTAAATTCTTCTAGCAATTGTTGCACTTTAAGTGATCCAGCAATCAGCCAATTTGTAAGCATTTTCTCAGTGAATTGTCCCTCATACTCCATATTAAAAAATATATTTTTATATAGCACAGGGAACGATATTCAACTTTTAGATATTCAACTATTATTCTTTAATAATATATAATGGAAAAGAATCTGAAAAAATACAGATATAAAACATAAATATGTATATATACAAAATAATCACTTTGCTGTACACCTGAAACTAATGCAACATTGTAAATCAACTATACTTCAATAATAATTTTTTGGAAAAGAAAATAAAAAATATTCTTTGGACAAAATATACACTGTGTTTAATCTGTCTCTTATACACATCTTAATCTGAAAAAATACAGATATAAAACATAAATATGTATATATACAAAATAATCACTTTGCTGTACACCTGAAACTAATGCAACATTGTAAATCAACTATACTTCAATAATAATTTTTTGGAAAAGAAAATAAAAAATATTCTTTGGACAAAATATACACTGTGTTTAATTGTGTAAAACTTTAAACGTATATACCATGTGAATGCTTTTGTATATCATGTAAGTTATACATTTTTTTCTTCTCTGAGGAATAAAGATGTAAAAAAAATTTTTCAAAAAATCAGCAGTATTTAATTTCTCTGTATTTTTCTCTTTTTGTAGTTTTCTTTTTTAAAAATATTAAAATTAAAACTCTATGAAGACTATGGCTGGCCTTTTATATCATAGCTTTAAAGTGTTAACTTTTAGAATATTTTGTGTTCTGATAATTACACTATTTATGATACAGTATAACACTGATTCCAACTTGCTTGCTTAATGCAGATGAACTTTTTAAATGTCCACTAGTGCTTTTTTTAATATGTGGGTCTGCAGAAGAACAACCCACTGTTATAAACAAATTGTAGAGATTCTTTGCCTTTTTAAAATAGGTGAAGTAAAATGTGAGATAGCCCGTGTTTTCTTATCATTAAGAAATTATTTACCTGAAGAGTTGAGGCTTTTTCCCTGCCCTGTTCCATAACCTTTTCGAGTTTCAGATCAGATTTTGCATACATAGAGCAAAGTTAAATACTCCAAGTATTTATTTTGTTAACGCTGCTATCTGCAGTATAAATCAGCCATGTCTTTGCTTCCAGCTACACTCAACCTCATTACAGACACCGATTCCGCTCCTGCCTCTATGCAGTAAGGAGACTCCTTGCAGTCTGAGCTTCACTGAATTTAGTTTAAAAGTCCAGCAGGTCTTTATAGGCTGCAGCTCTAACTTTTTCCACTTCAAATGGTTGAGCCAGTTAAGAAAATGCTAATTGAACACTGCTAATAATTTTTTAAAGGCACGTATAAATTACCTGGAAATAGCAGTCTTGTGGAGAGCAGCCGACCGACCTCGAATTATAGTTTTATTTTCTTCTCTAGCAGGGGGACTAAATGTTTTCACAGGATATTTTTTACAAGTCAGATTTCTTTATTGAGGTCAGTGCCGAATCCTTCTTTCCCTAAAACCCTAAACGAGAAAACATGGAGGCTTCGCAGCAAATCCATTTGTTGATGTTTCAACAGTAAACAGTTTTCCGGGATGTGGACCTGAGGATGCGTGGCGCTCACACCCCACTGCGCACGACAACAAAGGGCCGGCTTGAGGCTGTCACTTGTCTCTGTTCAGGTGATTTGTCGCTGTCACTCCATCCGCAAGTTGACAAAAAGCAGTTGCAAGGCAGTGTTACCCAGGCCGGCACAGGGAGCCTGAGCACCCCGTTGAGGAGGGCCTGTCACCCCAGCCCCCCTGAAAGTAGGAGCTGGGCATGTCCTCGGATGTTGGTTTCTCCTTCCTGTATAGCTATTTATTTGATCAGGTGTGAATGAGAATCATTCATTAAACAGGGTTGTTATTCGGCACAAGAGGGTAACAGGAGTCGGCAAGTCGCTGCCTACAACAGTAATTAAACATGTGTAACCAATTAGAGGGTTTCCACCATGGCACAAGCATATAATTTGCTAAGTCTTTCTATGTGAATAGATGAAAATAGGTACAAAAAGTGTGTCTGACTACAACGTTCTCATGTTAAAACATGTCAACATAAATGAACTTTATAATTTCTAGTTTGTTAATCTGTGGGACACGATTGGCTAGTAACAGTAACATAATTTTGGTTCATTTTGCCAAGAAATATTGCATCTGACAGAGGCAATTAATTGTATTAAACATGATTAATTTTAGGCACAGACTATATTGATGATATTCGTTTGGTGAATCCTGAAATGTAGAAACGTACTCTATCTGGAGGCAAGTGCACCCGCTAAAAAGATACAGGATTGATGTGTTGATCGAACTGCAAGTCGGGGTGATTGTTTTTCTGAGCAGAGATGTAAGAAGGGCTTATATATTCTTTGTTATATTTACAAATGAAAGTATTTAGCTGAAATTTCCTCCATGAAATAAATGCCCATTGATTTGAAAGGTTCTGTAGAATTACATTAAATCTGTAATGTCTCCACGCAGCATAAAGATAATAAATCTCCGTGGTCCGAGCCCAGGAGAGAGGCTGCAGCCGGCTCCCCTGTCAGGTGCTGACGTGAGTTTGAAAGGTTACAGATTAGTTTAGCAATGTTAAGCGAACTGGCAAAGGCATCTCTGATTTTGCTGGAAATGAGGAAGCCGGATGGTAGGGGAGTCCTAATGAGCCCATCGAAGGCTGGCTTTGTACCCAACAGACAGGGTGGCTGCAGATTGTATGAAAATATTGGAAATCAATGGCTTCTATGGAATTTCATTAAGAAGCAGTATCCACAATTGATAGAACCTCATAATTTGATGGATTGTGCTAAGAAAATGATTAGCTAGCTAGAAAGAGTCATAGAATACACACGCCAGGACGTCAGAAATGTTGAAGTGGGGTAATTTGTACAGAATAAAAAATATTGATTTTACTTATGTGCCAAATTTTGAGATGGAGGGCGGGCTGTCTCTGGAGGCTGGGCTGATGTAATGTCTTGCTTTTCCAGCGGCCCCCGGGGAGGGCGCCGACGACGCGGACAGCGGCAACGAGAGCCGGAGCGGAGGCGAGGACACACACGTGTGCGAGAAGTGCTGCGCCGAGTTCTTCAAGTGGGCCGACCTGCTGGCGCACAAGGAGGCCTGCACCAAGAACCCGCTGGTGCTGATCGTGGGCGAGGATGAGCCCGCCCCGCCCTCCGAGGACTTCCCCGAGGCGTCCCCGGCCAGCTCGGCCAGCGAGCGCGCGGACAGCGAGGCCGCCGAAGAGGCGGCGGCGGCGGCGGCGGCGGCGGCCGCCGCCCCGGAGGGCGGGGAGGCCGTGGAGGCGAGGGCGCCTGAGCGGGAGGACGAGCCCATGGAGGTGGGTGCGCCCGCGGACAAGGGCTTTCAGGGCCCGGGCGCGGCGCATGCAGGGCAGCCGCCTCCGCCGCCAGGCCCCGAGCCAGCCCCCGGGGCGGCCTACGGCATGCCCAGCACCAACGTGACCCTGGAGACCCTCCTGAGCACCAAGGTGGCCGTGGCGCAGTTCTCGCAGACCTCGCGGGCCGCGGGCGCGGCGGGCCCAGGCGGTGGCGTGGCGGCCGCCGCCCTCCCGCTGATCCTGGAGCAGCTCGTGGCCCTGCAGCAGCAGCAGGTGCAGCAGCTGCAGCTCATCGAGCAGATCCGCAGCCAGGTGGCGCTCATGAGCCGCCCGCTGCCGCCCTCCAGGCCGCCGCTGCACCCCGGGCCGGCCGCGCACCCGACCCTGCCACTCTCGGCCGGCGCCGGCCCCGCAGCCACGGCGCAGGGACCCGCCGCCCCGCCGGCGGCCTACGAGGGCCCCAAGCACCTGGCCGCGCCGGCA
>SJYX01023906.1:468134-502980 GCA_006410675.1 Oreotragus oreotragus | reverse complement strand
GGACATGACTGAATGACAGAACAAATGTACATACAGTTGAGTAACAGCTGTCTCTTATACACATCTCACGCCCCCCGCCCTGGGGCCCGGGCCGCTGCTCAGCTCCGCGCCCAGCCTGCCAAGCCCACTGCTACCTCAGACCTCCGCCAGCAGCGTCATCTTCCCCAACCCGCTGGTCAGCATCGCGGCCACGGCCAACGCGCTGGACCCCCTGTCGGCCCTCATGAAGCACCGCAAGGGCAAGCCCCCCAACGTGTCGGTGTTCGAGCCTAAGGCCAGCACGGAGGACCCCTTCTTCAAGCACAAGTGCAGGTTCTGCGCCAAAGTGTTTGGGAGCGACAGTGCCCTGCAGATCCACCTGCGCTCACACACGGGCGAGCGGCCCTTCAAGTGCAACATCTGCGGGAACCGCTTCTCCACCAAGGGCAACCTGAAGGTGCACTTCCAGAGGCACAAGGAGAAGTACCCCCACATCCAGATGAACCCCTACCCGGTGCCCGAGTACCTGGACAACGTGCCCACCTGTTCCGGGATTCCCTACGGGATGTCGCTGCCGCCAGAGAAACCGGTCACCACTTGGCTGGACAGCAAGCCGGCGCTGCCCACTGTGCCCACTTCGGTGGGGCTGCAGCTCCCGCCCACCCTCCCGGGCGTGGGCGTCGGCGGCTACGTGGACTCCCCCAGCCTCACCCCCGCCAGCCGCTCCCCTCAGCGGCCCTCGCCCGCGTCCAGCGAGTGCCCCTCTTTGTCCCCAGGCCTGACCAGCTCCGAGGCAGGCGTCCCGGTGGCTGCGGGATCCCCGCAGCCGGCGCCCGGTGGATCTTCCCTGCCCAAGACCGAGCCTGTGAGCCTGCCCTGCACAAACACCAGGGTAGGGGACCTCCCGGCCACAGCGGGGCAGGTCTCCACCACATCTGCCCTGGCGGACAGCGGCACATCCCCGGGCCTCTGCAGCCCGGTCCTCCCGGCCGGGGCCGAGCCGTTTAAGGCCAAGTTCCCCTTTGGAGGGCTGCTCGACTCTATGCAAACGTCCGAAACCTCCAAGCTGCAGCAGCTGGTGGAGAACATAGACAAGAAGATGACAGACCCCAACCAGTGTGTCATCTGCCACCGCGTGCTGAGCTGCCAGAGCGCCCTGAAGATGCACTACCGGACGCACACGGGCGAGCGGCCCTTCAAGTGCAAGATCTGCGGGCGTGCCTTCACCACCAAGGGCAACCTGAAGACGCACTTCGGCGTGCACCGCGCCAAGCCGCCCCTGCGCGTGCAGCACTCCTGCCCCATCTGCCAGAAGAAGTTCACCAACGCCGTGGTGCTTCAGCAGCACATCCGCATGCACATGGGGGGCCAGATCCCCAACACGCCGCTGCCCGAGGGCTTCCAGGACGCCATGGACGCCGCGCTGCCCTACGACGACAAGGCCGCCGACGCCCTGAGCGCCTGTGACGACGACATGGACGACAACTCCCTGGAGGATGACGCCGAGCTGAAGGACGCGGCCGGCGACCCGAACAAGCCGCTGCTGGCCTTCTCGGGCTCCTGCCCGCCCTCCCCGCCTTCCGTCATCTCCAGCATCGCCGCCCTGGAGAACCAGATGAAGATGATGGACTCGGTCATGAGCTGCCCGCAGCTGAGCGCCCTCAAGTCCCTGGAGAATGGGTCTGGGGAGAGCGACCATCTGAGCAACGACTCGTCCTCGGCCGTGGGCGACCTGGAGAGCCGGAGTGCGGGCAGCCCGGCCCTGTCTGAGTCGTCCTCCTCCTTGCAGGCCCTGTCACCCGGGAACAGTAACAGCGAGAGCCTGCCCTCCAAGTCCCCGGGCCTTGGCGCCCAGGAGGAGCCCCAGGAGACCCCGCTGAAGACGGAGAAGCTGGACAGCCCAGCCCCCGGCCCCGAGAATGGAGGGGCGCTGGACCTGACAGCCACCCACCCGGGCCGGCCGCCCGTCAAGGAGGAGGCCCCCTTTAGCCTGCTGTTCCTGAGCCGCGATCGGGGTAAGTGTGCGAGCACTGTGTGTCGTGTGTGTGCCAAGCCCTTTGCTTGCAGGAGCGCCCTGGAGATCCACCTCCGCAGCCACACCAAGGAGCGGCCGTTCGTGTGTGCGGCCTGCGGGCGCGGCTGCTCCACGCTGGGTAACTTAAAGCAGCACTTACTGACCCACAGGTTGCGAGAGCTGCCTCCCCAGTTGCTTGACCCCAACTTTGCTCTAGGTCCCGGCCAGGGCACCCCGAGCCTGGGCCCTGGCTCCGCGCCTACCACCATCAAAACGGAAGTGAACGGGCACAGCAAGGCCGGCCTGCTGGCCGAGGGTCCGCCGCTGCCAGCTGCCGTCCAGGTGCCCCCCGGGCCCCCGACGGTGATGAGCCCTGGCCTCGCGCCCATGCTGGCCCCCCCACCGCGCCGGACCCCCAAGCAGCACAACTGCCAGTCGTGTGGGAAGACCTTCTCCTCGGCCAGCGCCCTGCAGATCCACGAGCGCACCCACACTGGGGAGAAGCCGTTTGGCTGCACCATCTGCGGGAGAGCCTTCACTACCAAGGGCAACCTCAAGGTGAGGGTCGCCCGGGAGCCCCCTCGCCTCCCATGGCCCTGGCTGAGGGGTACCCCTGAGAAAGCGTGTGTGTGCCGTGTCTATGAGTGTTATGGGCGAGTCTGCCTTGCATGTGTGCCCAGGGACGCGTGTTCCATGTGGCGCTCCCATGCACGTCCAGGGCCTAGCGAGGAGCTTGCCTTCCATGCCAGTCTGTCCTCCCCTCGAGAGGCTGGTGCCACCTGAGTGGCTGCAGGGTGTTGGGGAGATGCACACTTGCTGCCCTGAGTCCAGTGGGTCACTGGTACCAAAATAGCTAGGCTTTTAAATGCTTCCACGTGGCACAAGCCCCGCTGATCCTGTCCAGAGGCCAGGGCTTTGACCTATGGGTTTGTCCACGTGATTGCCAAGAGGGCCCAGTGGGCATTTGGCAGAAGCTTCCCAGCCCGAGGGCCATGGGCAAACGGTACGATGATATAACGTTGGTATCAAAGATGCAGCCAGGCAGCCCATCTTCCCTGGAGGCAGGGTGTGTGGCCAGCACCACGGAGCCATTCAGGCCAGCGTGCTGCTTTCCAGCCCAGGTTAGCTGCCTGTGGGGTCTCAGCGACCCCCTTCAGTAGGCACTGTGGACGTGGCTTCCACTTCCTGAAGGCCACCTGAGGTCCTAGCTGACCACATGTGCCCAGATGTTCCCTCTGTGTTGGGGAGAAAACCAGAGAAAGAGGCACAGGAAAGGCAGGAGTTCCGAGCAGAAGATGATCTGGGTGTTTGGGGAGCTTTGGGACCCTCCAGGTGGCCTGTGGGTCTGACAGCGTAGTGGGGAAATCATGCTATCCAGCTGCGAATTGATAGGAGCATCCATCAGCTCATCGGTCAGCTTGCCTTGTACTTGACGAAAAGAGTGTTGCAGGTTCACATCTCAGATGTTCAGAAACCTCACCTAACAAGTTTGTTGTCCCAGATGAATGCTCAGGCTGGGGAGGAGGGGACAGAAAGGCGCTGGAAGGCGCCCCCTGGCCTCGGATGCCCTGTAACTGGAGGCTGGGCGTGCTCACGCCCGGGTGTGGCTCTGTCCCCGCAGGTGCACATGGGCACCCACATGTGGAACAACGCTCCCGCCAGGCGTGGCCGCCGCCTGTCAGTGGAGAACCCCATGGCCCTGCTGGGCGGCGACGCCCTCAAGTTCTCAGAGATGTTCCAGAAGGATCTGGCTGCACGGGCCATGAACGTGGACCCCAGCTTTTGGAACCAGTATGCTGCTGCCATCACCAACGGGCTGGCCCTGAAGAACAACGAGATCTCCGTCATCCAGAACGGAGGCCTCCCCCAGCTCCCCGTAAGTCTTGGCGGGAGTGCCCTCCCCCCGCTGGGCTCCCTGGCCGCTGGGCTGGACAAGGCGCGTCCAGGCAGCAGCCCGCCCATCGCAGGGCTGGACAAAGCCAACTCGGACACAGGAGGCAGCCGGCCGTTCACACGGTTCATTGAGGATAACAAGGAGATTGGGATTAACTAGCCACATCCCTTCCCTGCGGGTCTCCCTCTCGATTCACCCGAAGCGGGAAAGACGTCACCGGGTGGCCGCCTGAGGAGGCCTCCTGCGCTGCCCGGTTGCGCCTTTCAAGGTGAACTTGGGAACTCGGAGATAGATTTGAGTCAGAAAGAGACATCTTCCGAGAGCCACCTTGGAAGCCGAAGGGGCTCAGACCACATCCGTTCCATCCTTCCAGAGCCCGCCCCGTGCCAGGGAAACTCGTCCAGCGGTCTTGTTGGAATTAGTTAGAAACTTGAACTCTTGTCTTTACAACTCTCATCTCAATGAGGCGGTCCAGTGCGCCCGACGCCGGTGCCGCGCAGCACCTTCGCCTGTAGTATTTATGACGTTCAGATGATGCGGGTCACAGACAATGCAGCCTGACTATAACGGGAGCTTTTGTACTGCAGAATACATCTGGCTATGTGAATTTTTTTTTTAAAGCAAGATTTGTTTTACTATAAATAAGTGGGTGATTTCCATGCAGGCAAAATTGTGAAGTTCTGTTAGGAAACAGCATGCTTTTCGTGTGCAAGCACCTGTCAGTAACAAGCCTTTTTTTTTTTTTTTTAATTTAAATGTCTGTAGCTGCTATGTGGACAGTGGTCTCTAATGTGGGCTGTAGCCCAGCAATTGGGAACAAGTCACAGACAGACGTCACCATGAATTATTCACAACGTTATAGCAGTTGTGAGTAAATATTTCACATTATCAAAGCTGTACAATAAAAAAGTAATGTTTGTATAATGTGGTTGCAAACTCTTAATTTATACTATTGCACTTTTAGTATTTTGTATTAGGGAGGTTTGTCTATAATTTGAAAATTTTAAAAGATGTAAAGCATTTTATAAATAGTACTTTGATTGAAGGAAAAAGAAAAAAAAAAAAAAAAAAGCTGTTACGGTCTTAGGTCAAACGATACAAAAAATCTGTGCTCCTTAACCAGGAAAACCACCAGGACTTGTCAGTTCCTCAGTAAACTAGGGCCTGCCATTTCTTACACTGAGTGATTTAACTTTTCTAGAAAGCCCATTTAAAAGCTTGACCACCCCAACAAAACTCTGGTGAACTCTTCTTAGGGCTGTGACACCCACACAAGCCGGGAGGGGGTAGCAAGCAGCTGCCGTGCAGGTGTGATCTCACCGTCCCCTCTGCTGCTTCCTCGCACACCCGCGGACCAGATCCTGACTGCCTGAAGGCCTGGCGTTGTGTCCAATAAACCGAGAGGTGCCGGGTGTCGGGCAGTATAATCCATCACAACTGGGACATTTTCTGGGTTTCTGATTTATTTATTACCTTCTCAGATGCAAACGAAGCGCACTGTGGTCCAATCACTCGAAGTGCAGGCTTGTGCTAGTGACGGTCAGCTGCTCCGAGTCAGGGAAGGGCCCCGGGCAGGTGCAAGCGGCTCAGCTGAGCCAGGCTGTGTGGACAGGTGGTGCGTTCTACCTCATTCTGTGTGCTGCACGTGTGCCGGAGTCTGAAAGCGGGACCTCCTCCGACAGCGCGGTCCCCCTGGTCGTCGTGCCCGGGGACAGTGCCGGGAGGTGAGCCTCGAGGACGGAGGCGGGCAGTCGGCCTCCTCAGCAGAGACCAAGCTCTAGAACAATCTTCCTAACATAGCCCCAGCAAGCGCAGACCACATCGTGTCACTGAGCAGAGTTTCAGAGCCTCACAGATGAGCAGGCCTAGCGGTGGTTTCTGTCGGAAAGAAACATGGAACTCTCCCGCTGTTTCCCACAGAGATGAGGTACAGTGAGCCCCGGGAACCTTCTCTTCTCCCAGGATGGGTGAGGGTGTCCCTGTGTCGGGAAGAGAAAACAGGTGCTCGGTGTCGCTGTGTTTCAGCAGTGAATGTTGTTATTATTTATCTGTGTTCCTTTTGGTGTGATTTTTTTTGGGGGGGGGGTTCGTATTTGGTACCATGTAGTACTGTGTCTTCCCAGAAAGATGTGTATATACCGCAAGAAAAGAGAAATGTAAAGTACTGTACATAAGGCGGCTCGCAGCGGGCAGTGAGACTGCCCGACCTGTGTCCGGGTGAGGCTGTCCCTCCGCACGGTGGAGAGACACTATTTTTCTATTGCAGCACCGTGCAGGGCCGGGCCCTCCCTGAACCAGTGCAGAGTTGTTACCCAGATCCAATATTTTTTATGACGAAATCTGTGGCTGGACACATCTACTGATTGAAATGGATGTCTTAGTCTAGGTTCCTATTTTTGTCATATGGAATTGAATAAAATGCAGGATGTAATATTATTTCTGAATGGCGTTCCTTGATTATTCTAATGGAAAAAGTGGAATTTGAGGTTATGGTCATTGATGGTGGATGTATATTTGTGGTGTTTCTCCAAGGACAGTCAGTCAGGTCTGACAGCTTAGATTTAAGCCATATCTAAGCATGTCTTGATTGGTCTTGAAATTTTCATGTTTCACCTTTTTCTAAAATAAAAATACAGCCTTTTGATTGTGGGTTTTTTTTTTTTAATTTACATCTTTGATGGAAGAAGATGTGGTAGAAAATGTCTAATGACTAGAGACTGTTGACAGTGTCCAAAAATGACTGCACTCTGAATGACCCTCCCGTGGCGGGCCTTGAGGAAAACCTTGGTTCTTTGGGTCCCTGGAAAACTAAATAGCTGTGCCTCCAGCCGTGATTCAAGGAAGCAGGCCAGGGAGGAAGGTGCGGGGCCCTCCCTGAGCCTGTCAGTCCCAGATGAAGGGTGCCCCTCACTTGAAAAGAAGCTTTACCTTGCCAAAAATATGTGATAAGGCATAAAACCTTACATAATTTAGTAGCTCCTGGATTTCAACATATATAATCCGTTTCTTCTTTTAAAAGAATAACTACTGATGCCTAGAAACCACAGTGAAGTTCACCTGGGAGAAGCTGGGTGTTTCTGAAGTGCTGAGAAAGGTAACCACTGAACAACTGCCCAGTCCCCCGGCAGGTGTCATATGTCATTGGGCCCTCCCTGAGCCTGTCAGTCCCAGATGAAGGGTGCCCCTCACTTGAAAAGAAGCTTTACCTTGCCAAAAATATGTGATAAGGCATAAAACCTTACATAATTTAGTAGCTCCTGGATTTCAACATATATAATCCGTTTCTTCTTTTAAAAGAATAACTACTGATGCCTAGAAACCACAGTGAAGTTCACCTGGGAGAAGCTGGGTGTTTCTGAAGTGCTGAGAAAGGTAACCACTGAACAACTGCCCAGTCCCCCGGCAGGTGTCATATGTCATCAGCCTTAGGAATTAAAACCCTGTTAATTTCAGAGCTAGAGTAGAAATTATGAGAGAGAAACCAACTAAATCAGATAGTCATTTTTTTTAACATATGATAAGGAAATAGCAAAAGATTTCTACAGTCGTTTAAAGTAATTAATATAAATTAAAATGTAAAAAAAAAAGAGATTTACTTCTTAATTCAAAAATGTTTCCAGTGTAAAACCAGAGGTGTTTGGGCTTAACAAGCCTGGATATTTACTTCTTCCTCACATGAACTCTAGCTGCCTCAGACAGTATATCAAAGAATCATAAATGCCAACAATCCCTAAAAATTATTTATTTAAATATATTTCTATTCTAAGTTGGTTGCAGGAACAATTAATATTTCAAACTAATTAAAAAAGCATTGCTTAAGGGCCAAAAAGCAATTGCTGTGAAGCCCTCGCCGTTTAACTCTGTGTGTGTGGAAGCTTCCAGGCAGCCCGGCTCCCCTGCCTACTCCCCCTCTGTACCCGGCAGGCAGCACCCAGCGCCCGCTCCGGTCCACAGAAGCTGAGGCAAACATCAGGGCTGTTTGTTACCAGCGGCTGCACGGCGTTTCCAGCCCACCCACCTTCAACGCACTTTATTTATTCTGGCTAGCTGTCCAAGCCACGGAAGTCCAGACCCCTGTCTCTTCCCCTGATGCATGCTTTCAGTGGATAATAAGGTCACATGTGAATAATTCTGCAGCCAGCCTGTCACCTTGCGAGCATGCCAGCCGACCTGAGGACCTCAGGTTCAGCCTTTGTGTTTTGAGTCCTGTGCTCATTTGCTCATTCCTGGGCTGAGGCACTCCTTCGCTCCTTCAAGTTTTTCTAGGGATCCGGTGCGTCTTTGAAAAGCAGAGGCTGTGAAATGTTTCTGTGAGCGGGTCTGTTGGCTGATTTTGAGCTATGGGAAAATCTGATCTACAAAATATTCCATGCAACACTAGGAAGATAATGAAATCCTTTTCTTTTTCGCTTAAGTGGAAAACACTGTGTTTCAGCACTGTTTTATGAACGAGAAACCTTAAAAAGAAATCACCATAGAAACGTTCTCCTGCCATTCTCCTGTCCGCATCTTTGTCCCAGGGTGGTGGCCGTGGGTGCGTCAGTGTCACCGAGTGGCCCTGTTTTTCCCGCAGTGGCTCAGGCCGGGGACGGGCCAGGCTGCGCCCTGTGAGAGCCCCAGCAGTTCCTCCCTTTGCTCCCCCATCTGCAACAGCGGGGGAGAATTTGATGACAATAAAATTTCCACTTCCAAAAACCAGTGTTTTTTTTCTCTTTAAACAACTACCACATCTTTCTTCCCTGCCCCCTTCAGAATTCAATAGACAGACTAATTGATGGCATCTGTATAGAGAGAAGATGCAAATGATTAGCTAAGAATATAAATATGAAAAATCTATTGCAAATGACTTTGCTAAAGAAAATATGTGGAATCATATTTAGACCATGAAAAATGTGTTGGTATCTTTGATTTTTTTAAAAATCATTAAGTTTATTGAAGCTTTTAAAAATGCAACTATAAGGTAAAATAAAGTCGATCTCTGTGAACATTATGCTGACTGCATTTTCTGTCAGAAAGAAGACCTTTTCAGGTGGATTGGGTTTTGTCATGCGTGCATATCATATGCAGAGCCTCATTAAGGCGACATACAGATATCTATGTCAGTGTAGACACTCAGCAGAGGATACACTGGAGCAGGGATTGTCTCATCGTTCTTGTTAGTGAGCAACTGAGAATCTCGATATTAGCGCTGGGTTCCCCGTCCTAATTTATAACTGCATGTGCAGTTCTGGTGTGATGTCTTCAGAAGGAAGGCTTGCAGATTACTCTTAAGCGACTCTGCCTCAAGCTCTTCCTCATGGCTGAGTTCAGTATTCACTGCGCACTGGACCAACCCAGAGGGAGATAATCAGAATGTTGGTGAGACAGGAGAGAGTCCTGAATGTGAGAGTCCACGCATGTTAAGGGTTCCCTACGTCACTGAGTGGAAAACATGATTCATAAGCCCCCAAAGTGAAAGGATATGTGTGTATCCCTGTGAGTCACTCACTGTATCTGACTCAAACCTGGAAATAAATGTCTAGCTGTAGACCCAAATGTGGTGACTTGTGAACACGGGCATTTTGCACATTCCACTAAATGCTTTCCACGTTGGTCTGCTGTGCGTGTTTTTACACCACAGAATTATTTGTGAACTGGGAATGTCTCAGGAGTATGGGCTCCTTCCCTCTCCAGCTGCTGCTTTCATTCCATTTATCAGTTTTCTTTCTAGTTGAACCTCAAGGACACTTGAACTTTCCTAACTTTTCACAAGTCAGGATATAAATATTTAAATGACCAAAGTCACCCCATTTCTTGTCAAGATA
Source organism: Oreotragus oreotragus (assembly GCA_006410675.1). Lineage (NCBI taxonomy): Eukaryota > Metazoa > Chordata > Mammalia > Artiodactyla > Bovidae > Oreotragus > Oreotragus oreotragus. The sequence continues at coordinate 493,289 of SJYX01023906.1, read as the reverse complement.
GATTAGATGTGTGATATAAAACATTTTTGCTTTATTTACCTTTTCTATTTACAGTATCAAGGGCAGCTTGGGAACAGGTCTTGTTATGACCTAAATTTATCCAGAAAAACGAATATGTCACACTGGCCCACAGACACCGCCTCCAGGGAAAAACAGCCTCAGAAAAAACGTTTTCCACTCTGACGATAGCAGAAGTTTTAGGGATACACAGTGGGAGGAGCACATAGAAACTTGCCCACACATTCAGATAATTGAACGATAAGTTAGATTTTGAACTCATTTTCCTCCACAAGTAAGCCTGGAGTTGTTTGGTTTCTCCCTAGGAAATAGACAGGTCTAGGAACAGTTCTTGGGGTAGAGACTGTGCTTGAGAGCAAGAAGCATGAGCGTTTCCTTTCTATCTTGTCTTGTCGGCAATTCCATTCTTTCCTTGGCTTCTCCTTTGGGGCTTTTTGTTCCGCTGTTTGTGATGTTTGGAGCTGCCCCTTACTGCAGAGGCCATGCGGGCAGGGGTTTGGACTCACGGAGAAGAGTTCTGGAACCCAGGTGTCTCCTAGTTGAGGGTTAAACAAACTAGATAATTGAGAAGAGGTATAGGCGCTCTTCTGAAGGTGAGCGATTCACTTCTGTGACATCGTGGATAAGTCACCCAACCCGCTGATAATTTTAACCCCAAGATGAGTAGCTACATATGGATAAAGCACCAACTTATTAAAAAAGCCAATCTGGAAATTGTACCAGCAGTGAAAATAAATGCTAACAGAGACATAAAGAGTAGAAAACTCACCAGCATCTCAGAGAGTTTATAGCTGCATTAACGTCATGGATTTTCAATTAGGAGCTATAGGCAGTTTGGGAAATTTTCAATAAATATTTGTAAATGATTAGCTTTTCCTGAGGGCAGCTACACATTTTTCATAATCTCAGTACACTTTCTAGGACTTGAACAAATCCCTGAATATTGTTTAAGGTGATGAACCTCCAGCTCATTTGTTCACGATGAACCCCTGGTCCACTTAGAAACCTTCCCATTATGCTTGGTTTTTTTTGCATTGCCATCTGTTATCCAGGATTTATATCCTGGCTTGTGTTTCTTTTTTTTTTCATTTTATGTTTTAACCTTGATTTTGTCACTTTTTTATCTGTTTTGCTGGAAAATAGCAGAGATCAACTTTTAAATTAGAAATTGTGACATGAGGGAGCTCCCTTGCAGTCCAGTGGTTACGATATGGTGCTTTCACTCCTGTGACCTGGGCTCAGTCCCTGATTGGGGAACTGAGATCATCAAAGCTGAAAGATGAGGCAAAACAATACATAAAACTAGAGATCTTAACTTGGTTATTTTCAAGCCTGGTTCCTGAGGCTGAGCTCTGAGCCCAGGCATCTTTCTCTTCCAGTGGGCTGAATTACTCAGTTTTAGAAATACAGACCCAGTGGTCTTTGTGCCTGGACTTAGTATTTAACTGAAGACAAATTCAAAGGTTTCTCACAATCCCTGAAAAGGGAAACTCGGATGATTTCAACACCCACTTTTGCCTGTAGGCTTCACTTTGACACAAAGCATCCTCCGTGGTGTGGAGACCAGCGTGTACAAGCGGCCTAACCTGGTGCTCCTGTGTCTGCCGGGAGGCAGTGAGGGCCAGACGGACACCGTCTGCTGCTGGGCAGGCGCGTCTGAGTCAGCCTGCAGGCCCTGCCTCCTGCTGTCCAAGACTGATTCTATCTTGACGACAGTGAACAACAGTGACCCAGTAGTTCATTTTGCGTGATGTCCGGGGTGGTTGATGGTATCTGACTAGGTTTACTTTGGGAGCATNTAGATTTAAGCCATATCTAAGCATGTCTTGATTGGTCTTGAAATTTTCATGTTTCACCTTTTTCTAAAATAAAAATACAGCCTTTTGATTGTGGGTTTTTTTTTTTTAATTTACATCTTTGATGGAAGAAGATGTGGTAGAAAATGTCTAATGACTAGAGACTGTTGACAGTGTCCAAAAATGACTGCACTCTGAATGACCCTCCCGTGGCGGGCCTTGAGGAAAACCTTGGTTCTTTGGGTCCCTGGAAAACTAAATAGCTGTGCCTCCAGCCGTGATTCAAGGAAGCAGGCCAGGGAGGAAGGTGCAGGGCCCTCCCTGAGCCTGTCAGTCCCAGATGAAGGGTGCCCCTCACTTGAAAAGAAGCTTTACCTTGCCAAAAATATGTGATAAGGCATAAAACCTTACATAATTTAGTAGCTCCTGGATTTCAACATATATAATCCGTTTCTTCTTTTAAAAGAATAACTACTGATGCCTAGAAACCACAGTGAAGTTCACCTGGGAGAAGCTGGGTGTTTCTGAAGTGCTGAGAAAGGTAACCACTGAACAACTGCCCAGTCCCCCGGCAGGTGTCATATGTCATGAGCCTTAGGAATTAAAACCCTGTTAATTTCAGAGCTAGAGTAGAAATTATGAGAGAGAAACCAACTAAATCAGATAGTCATTTTTTTTAACATATGATAAGGAAATAGCAAAAGATTTCTACAGTCGTTTAAAGTAATTAATATAAATTAAAATGTAAAAAAAAAAGAGATTTACTTCTTAATTCAAAAATGTTTCCAGTGTAAAACCAGAGGTGTTTGGGCTTAACAAGCCTGGATATTTACTTCTTCCTCACATGAACTCTAGCTGCCTCAGACAGTATATCAAAGAATCATAAATGCCAACAATCCCTAAAAATTATTTATTTAAATATATTTCTATTCTAAGTTGGTTGCAGGAACAATTAATATTTCAAACTAATTAAAAAAGCATTGCTTAAGGGCCAAAAAGCAATTGCTGTGAAGCCCTCGCCGTTTAACTCTGTGTGTGTGGAAGCTTCCAGGCAGCCCGGCTCCCCTGCCTACTCCCCCTCTGTACCCGGCAGGCAGCACCCAGCGCCCGCTCCGGTCCACAGAAGCTGAGGCAAACATCAGGGCTGTTTGTTACCAGCGGCTGCACGGCGTTTCCAGCCCACCCACCTTCAACGCACTTTATTTATTCTGGCTAGCTGTCCAAGCCACGGAAGTCCAGACCCCTGTCTCTTCCCCTGATGCATGCTTTCAGTGGATAATAAGGTCACATGTGAATAATTCTGCAGCCAGCCTGTCACCTTGCGAGCATGCCAGCCGACCTGAGGACCTCAGGTTCAGCCTTTGTGTTTTGAGTCCTGTGCTCATTTGCTCATTCCTGGGCTGAGGCACTCCTTCGCTCCTTCAAGTTTTTCTAGGGATCCGGTGCGTCTTTGAAAAGCAGAGGCTGTGAAATGTTTCTGTGAGCGGGTCTGTTGGCTGATTTTGAGCTATGGGAAAATCTGATCTACAAAATATTCCATGCAACACTAGGAAGATAATGAAATCCTTTTCTTTTTCGCTTAAGTGGAAAACACTGTGTTTCAGCACTGTTTTATGAACGAGAAACCTTAAAAAGAAATCACCATAGAAACGTTCTCCTGCCATTCTCCTGTCCGCATCTTTGTCCCAGGGTGGTGGCCGTGGGTGCGTCAGTGTCACCGAGTGGCCCTGTTTTTCCCGCAGTGGCTCAGGCCGGGGACGGGCCAGGCTGCGCCCTGTGAGAGCCCCAGCAGTTCCTCCCTTTGCTCCCCCATCTGCAACAGCGGGGGAGAATTTGATGACAATAAAATTTCCACTTCCAAAAACCAGTGTTTTTTTTCTCTTTAAACAACTACCACATCTTTCTTCCCTGCCCCCTTCAGAATTCAATAGACAGACTAATTGATGGCATCTGTATAGAGAGAAGATGCAAATGATTAGCTAAGAATATAAATATGAAAAATCTATTGCAAATGACTTTGCTAAAGAAAATATGTGGAATCATATTTAGACCATGAAAAATGTGTTGGTATCTTTGATTTTTTAAAAAATCATTAAGTTTATTGAAGCTTTTAAAAATGCAACTATAAGGTAAAATAAAGTCGATCTCTGTGAACATTATGCTGACTGCATTTTCTGTCAGAAAGAAGACCTTTTCAGGTGGATTGGGTTTTGTCATGCGTGCATATCATATGCAGAGCCTCATTAAGGCGACATACAGATATCTATGTCAGTGTAGACACTCAGCAGAGGATACACTGGAGCAGGGATTGTCTCATCGTTCTTGTTAGTGAGCAACTGAGAATCTCGATATTAGCGCTGGGTTCCCCGTCCTAATTTATAACTGCATGTGCAGTTCTGGTGTGATGTCTTCAGAAGGAAGGCTTGCAGATTACTCTTAAGCGACTCTGCCTCAAGCTCTTCCTCATGGCTGAGTTCAGTATTCACTGCGCACTGGACCAACCCAGAGGGAGATAATCAGAATGTTGGTGAGACAGGAGAGAGTCCTGAATGTGAGAGTCCACGCATGTTAAGGGTTCCCTACGTCACTGAGTGGAAAACATGATTCATAAGCCCCCAAAGTGAAAGGATATGTGTGTATCCCTGTGAGTCACTCACTGTATCTGACTCAAACCTGGAAATAAATGTCTAGCTGTAGACCCAAATGTGGTGACTTGTGAACACGGGCATTTTGCACATTCCACTAAATGCTTTCCACGTTGGTCTGCTGTGCGTGTTTTTACACCACAGAATTATTTGTGAACTGGGAATGTCTCAGGAGTATGGGCTCCTTCCCTCTCCAGCTGCTGCTTTCATTCCATTTATCAGTTTTCTTTCTAGTTGAACCTCAAGGACACTTGAACTTTCCTAACTTTTCACAAGTCAGGATATAAATATTTAAATGACCAAAGTCACCCCATTTCTTGTCAAGATAGATTAGATGTGTGATATAAAACATTTTTGCTTTATTTACCTTTTCTATTTACAGTATCAAGGGCAGCTTGGGAACAGGTCTTGTTATGACCTAAATTTATCCAGAAAAACGAATATGTCACACTGGCCCACAGACACCGCCTCCAGGGAAAAACAGCCTCAGAAAAAACGTTTTCCACTCTGACGATAGCAGAAGTTTTAGGGATACACAGTGGGAGGAGCACATAGAAACTTGCCCACACATTCAGATAATTGAACGATAAGTTAGATTTTGAACTCATTTTCCTCCACAAGTAAGCCTGGAGTTGTTTGGTTTCTCCCTAGGAAATAGACAGGTCTAGGAACAGTTCTTGGGGTAGAGACTGTGCTTGAGAGCAAGAAGCATGAGCGTTTCCTTTCTATCTTGTCTTGTCGGCAATTCCATTCTTTCCTTGGCTTCTCCTTTGGGGCTTTTTGTTCCGCTGTTTGTGATGTTTGGAGCTGCCCCTTACTGCAGAGGCCATGCGGGCAGGGGTTTGGACTCACGGAGAAGAGTTCTGGAACCCAGGTGTCTCCTAGTTGAGGGTTAAACAAACTAGATAATTGAGAAGAGGTATAGGCGCTCTTCTGAAGGTGAGCGATTCACTTCTGTGACATCGTGGATAAGTCACCCAACCCGCTGATAATTTTAACCCCAAGATGAGTAGCTACATATGGATAAAGCACCAACTTATTAAAAAAGCCAATCTGGAAATTGTACCAGCAGTGAAAATAAATGCTAACAGAGACATAAAGAGTAGAAAACTCACCAGCATCTCAGAGAGTTTATAGCTGCATTAACGTCATGGATTTTCAATTAGGAGCTATAGGCAGTTTGGGAAATTTTCAATAAATATTTGTAAATGATTAGCTTTTCCTGAGGGCAGCTACACATTTTTCATAATCTCAGTACACTTTCTAGGACTTGAACAAATCCCTGAATATTGTTTAAGGTGATGAACCTCCAGCTCATTTGTTCACGATGAACCCCTGGTCCACTTAGAAACCTTCCCATTATGCTTGGTTTTTTTTGCATTGCCATCTGTTATCCAGGATTTATATCCTGGCTTGTGTTTCTTTTTTTTTTCATTTTATGTTTTAACCTTGATTTTGTCACTTTTTTATCTGTTTTGCTGGAAAATAGCAGAGATCAACTTTTAAATTAGAAATTGTGACGTGAGGGAGCTCCCTTGCAGTCCAGTGGTTACGATATGGTGCTTTCACTCCTGTGACCTGGGCTCAGTCCCTGATTGGGGAACTGAGATCATCAAAGCTGAAAGATGAGGCAAAACAATACATAAAACTAGAGATCTTAACTTGGTTATTTTCAAGCCTGGTTCCTGAGGCTGAGCTCTGAGCCCAGGCATCTTTCTCTTCCAGTGGGCTGAATTACTCAGTTTTAGAAATACAGACCCAGTGGTCTTTGTGCCTGGACTTAGTATTTAACTGAAGACAAATTCAAAGGTTTCTCACAATCCCTGAAAAGGGAAACTCGGATGATTTCAACACCCACTTTTGCCTGTAGGCTTCACTTTGACACAAAGCATCCTCCGTGGTGTGGAGACCAGCGTGTACAAGCGGCCTAACCTGGTGCTCCTGTGTCTGCCGGGAGGCAGTGAGGGCCAGACGGACACCGTCTGCTGCTGGGCAGGCGCGTCTGAGTCAGCCTGCAGGCCCTGCCTCCTGCTGTCCAAGACTGATTCTATCTTGACGACAGTGAACAACAGTGACCCAGTAGTTCATTTTGCGTGATGTCCGGGGTGGTTGATGGTATCTGACTAGGTTTACTTTGGGAGCATTAAGGGAATAAGTATAGGTATTTAAAATTATAAGTGCATTAAAATAGTACTTGTAATCACAGGAAAAAAAGTACCACCAGATTGAGCTTTGGTGAATACTACAAAGGGAACACAGGTATGGGATCTTGCACGAAAAATGACGTTGCCTGGCTGTTCATAAAACTCACCTTTTAAGACATTCTGAAACCTCAATGTGTATCTTAAAATCAGTGATGAGAACTAGTTTAAAATGTTTTTATCTTCACTAGTGGAAGTTTCTACTTCACTGGTAAGTTATGTGTACTCTAAGAATCACCTCCTTCAACTCTGCAAATACTTGTTTGTCCAGAATAACAAGTTCAGCTTTTTGAGCAGAAAATAAAGCATAATTGTTTTAATGCTGCATACTCCCTGAGGTGAGAAGATACTAGGGTTAGGATTTAAGGTTAGGCAGAGAAAGCAGTTGGCACAGGTTTGCATGGGCAGCTTGGCTGTGTACTGGAAAACGCTGTGTTTTTCTGTGCTTCTAAAAATTGCACGATTGATACAATTTGTGTTTTCCCTGCTCTTGTAATTAAAGAGGCTGGGACTTCTCTTGGGATGCGTCCGAATTCCTAGAGCAGAGCGCTGGGTGCGGACGCAGACTTATGCCGTTTTGGGAACCTTCTCCCTGGCGGCGACACCAGACCCCACCCACCGCTTTTCTGAGAGCCGTTGCTGGCATCTCTCCGTCCCCACCTCACCGCCGTCTCAGACCTTTACGGGAGAGCCCGTTTCCTTTCCGATCTCAAAACAGTCCAACCTTTCTGAAAACATGAAGTACTTTCCAAAAGCAAAAACAGAATGTGGTGCAGGTTCTCTGGCCCTTGATGGCAGGGACGCCCCAGGTCCCTGAGGCTGCAGGTGAGGAGGGCGGGGTGGGGGTGGGGGGTGCCTCCTGGCTTCCCCCTCCCACATCGCCTCCAGGGGCCTGGCTCGCCAACTGGATGGAGACCAGCTTCACTCCCCCGCTCCTCCTGGAGTCCCCGGGCCCCTGCTGCTCTCCCTCCAAAGCGACCTGTCTGCACGCGCGGCCGGGGACAGGTCCGAGGAAGAGCTGAGGGCCGCGTGTCCCCAGTCCCAGCGCCCAGGCAGTGCGGCGAAGCGACTCCACTCGGGTGGGCTGGAGATGCCCGCCCCCGGGAGGTACCGAGAGCTGGAATTCGGACAGGAGAGGCTTCTGAGGAAGGCGGCTCTGAACGCGCGGGAAGCCGAGAGCCGCCAGCCGCCAGCCGCCAGGAAGCGAGGTGGGGACCAAGGGCAGGGCCTGCAGGCCTCACCCCAGCCCCGCAACCCCGGCTGGTCCTCCTGCAGAGCGAGGGGCAGCGCCTTCCAGGGCTGCTGCCGAGTGAAGCCCCCCAGGTGGGCCGGAAAGCCCACTGGCTCCCTGGGAGCACCTCCAGGGCCCTGCTGCCTCTGCAGGTGGGGGCTCAGGGCAGGGGTGACCTGAGCCCGCCTCTTCGGCCTTTCCTACCTCCCGGCCTCCAGAGTTCCTGCCGTGAAGACCCCTGGTGAGTCCTGCGGGGGCGGTGGGGGCTCGGAGAGGACTGGGGTCCCAGGGGACTTGCTGAGTCCAGACCGACATCTTAGAAGGCCCCGGCCCCGAGGCCGTGAACTTGGTCGGGGAAGAGGTGAGGCGCACATATCACGCTCACACACACACACACACACACACACACATCCCACATCGCCTCCAGGGGCCTGGCTCGCCAACTGGATGGAGACCAGCTTCACTCCCCCGCTCCTCCTGGAGTCCCCGGGCCCCTGCTGCTCTCCCTCCAAAGCGACCTGTCTGCACGCGCGGCCGGGGACAGGTCCGAGGAAGAGCTGAGGGCCGCGTGTCCCCAGTCCCAGCGCCCAGGCAGTGCGGCGAAGCGACTCCACTCGGGTGGGCTGGAGATGCCCGCCCCCGGGAGGTACCGAGAGCTGGAATTCGGACAGGAGAGGCTTCTGAGGAAGGCGGCTCTGAACGCGCGGGAAGCCGAGAGCCGCCAGCCGCCAGCCGCCAGGAAGCGAGGTGGGGACCAAGGGCAGGGCCTGCAGGCCTCACCCCAGCCCCGCAACCCCGGCTGGTCCTCCTGCAGAGCGAGGGGCAGCGCCTTCCAGGGCTGCTGCCGAGTGAAGCCCCCCAGGTGGGCCGGAAAGCCCACTGGCTCCCTGGGAGCACCTCCAGGGCCCTGCTGCCTCTGCAGGTGGGGGCTCAGGGCAGGGGTGACCTGAGCCCGCCTCTTCGGCCTTTCCTACCTCCCGGCCTCCAGAGTTCCTGCCGTGAAGACCCCTGGTGAGTCCTGCGGGGGCGGTGGGGGCTCGGAGAGGACTGGGGTCCCAGGGGACTTGCTGAGTCCAGACCGACATCTTAGAAGGCCCCGGCCCCGAGGCCGTGAACTTGGTCGGGGAAGAGGTGAGGCGCACATATCACGCTCACACACACACACACACACACACACACAGTCACACAGACCTCACACTGCCGCCTGCCCAGGCAAATTCCTGCAGTCTGCTCTGCCCACACCACCCCCAGGGCAGGGGTCTTCCCGGATATCCTTCACGAAGTGAGAATCAGTCAACACTGCTGCCTCCTTCCTCTCTGGTCCAGAGGCCACACTAATGAGCCACACCACTTATCTCTGGTCACCAAACAGAATTAATCTACAAAGGACGGGCAAATTATAACACATATACCCACAGCACACAGGGTGGGATTCCAGCAGAAAGGTCTGTGCCTGGGACACTGTGAGATGATAAATACAAGTCAGTCTTGTAACAATCCTTATTCAGCAGATGAGAGGTAGATAATGGGTGGGTAGGTAGATAGACAGATGATGGATGGATGACAGCTAAGTTTCCTGTAGTATTAGCAGGAGTAGAAGATGAGAGATTCCTACCCTCAGGAACCATGGTTAGCCAGGAGACCCCACCCCACCACTGATGTCTGTTACTTCACCCTCAGCCTTTCACACCTCCTCCTCTTTGTGGTGGGTGTTCTGTTGAGTTCTGTCTTTCCTGATAGCTCAGTTGGTAAAGAATTCTGTGCCTGCAGGTGAAGAATCTCCTGCAATGCAGGAGACCCCGGTTTGATTCCTGGGTCAGGAAGATCCCCTGAAGAAGGGATAGTCTACCCACTCCAGTATTCTTGGGCTTCCCCTTGTGGCTCAACTGGTCGAGAATCTGCGCCTGCAATGTGGGAGATCTGGCTGCAGTCCCTGGGTTGAGAAGATCCTCTGGAGGAGGGAATGGCTACCCACTCCAGTATTCTGGCCTGGAGAATTCCATGGACTGTATAATCCATGGGGTTGCAAAGAGTTGGACATGACTGAGCAACTTTCACTTTCACTCATGACCACAGGATGGCTGCTGCCACCCCAGGTATTGCATGCACTCTCACACGCTCATCTGTGTCAGTGTATGTGACGTCCATGGCAGAGCCCTTCTCATGGAGCCTCCCCAGTGACCCACCTGGCTTCTGCTGTGTGTCAGAGCCTCATTGTGAGCAAAGATGAAGGCATGGGTGCTGTGTGTAGTGGGTGATAGTGATCCCAGAATTTATTCTTGAGAAGCATGTTCCAGATTCTGACCAAGCGTTTCACCTTCATCACTGAGCCAAAGTTCTGCGTATAGTCCATGCCTAATAAATACGTGTTGGTGTACTGCAGCTGGAGTTATAAATGCAGAAAAAATCCCCAGAACTTTGATGAAGTTTGAGTGAACCCGGAGGAAAGTGAATCTGCCAAAGAACGTTAATATTTTCTGCTTCTCCCCTTCCCCGAGTCTCAGTAGTGATTATTGACAAATGCTGAATGGCTTTTCTGCAGTCACATCTCTGTGTTCAGCTTAATGATATGGGAACTGCAGATGGAGGTGAGGGTAACTTGAAAAGAAAAGGGTATTATTGGTAAATGCACTGGACGCCTTGCAAATGTGAGAGGATAAATTGAAATTTTACAGGACTAATGAGTTTTTGAAAACTGTTAGCCAGGCTTGTCCAAACTGTTCTCTCCCTATTTAAGATTTTCTAAATTAGAAACTCAGAAATTTCGTAGCTGTTTTGGTCCTGGAATAAATAAACAGCCAAAGTAGATGGTGTTTTCCCATTTATTAAACTTACCATTGTCTCTTGCATCCACTGTAACCTGTGTATTATTTTTATTAAGGTTGATGGTCTGTTCAAAGCAGTTGCTTTATTGAGCCCAAATGTAGGTACTTTGTAACCATAACTGGGCTCAGCTGTCAAAAAGAGGTGAATTCTAGGCGCCTTCACATTTAATTTTTTTAGCATACTGCAGGGTTCTGGAGCATGTCCATATAAGCCTAAAATTAAATTTTGAGGTAAATGCACAGTATTTTTGAAACTGTTGTTTATGGCCTAGCAGTTAAAGTCTTGAATTTGATTCTTGGGCTTACGTCTTAGGGCCAAATTTGAATTTACATTCATCACTGAAAACGGTTATGGACCTAAACAGTCACATTTATATATTTGAATCCAAAGTCTTGCTGTCAGGGATGAACCTCTCACACACTTTGAACTGCAGAAGCCATCTCCTTGTTGTTTAGTCCCTGAGTCATGTCCGCAGCATACCAGGCTTCCCTGTCCTTCACCATCTCCCAGAGGTTGCTCAAACTCATGTCCAAGTCAGTGATGCTGTCCAACCATCTCATCCTCTGTCGCCCTCTTCTCTTTTAAAGTCTTGAATTTGATTCTTGGGCTTACGTCTTAGGGCCAAATTTGAATTTACATTCATCACTGAAAACGGTTATGGACCTAAACAGTCACATTTATATATTTGAATCCAAAGTCTTGCTGTCAGGGATGAACCTCTCACACACTTTGAACTGCAGAAGCCATCTCCTTGTTGTTTAGTCCCTGAGTCATGTCCGCAGCATACCAGGCTTCCCTGTCCTTCACCATCTCCCAGAGGTTGCTCAAACTCATGTCCAAGTCAGTGATGCTGTCCAACCATCTCATCCTCTGTCGCCCTCTTCTCTTCCTGCCCTCAATCTTTCCCAGCATCAGGGTCTTTTCAAGTGAGTCAGTTCTTCACATCAGGTGGCCAAAGTACTGGAGCTTCAGCTTCAGCATCAGTCCTTCCAATGAATAGTCAGGATTGATTTCCTTTAAGATCAACTGGTTTGACCTCCTTGCAGTCCAAGGGACTCTGAAGAGTCTTCTCCGACACCACAATTCTAAAGAATCAGTTCTTTGGTGCTCAGCCTTCTTTCCATCTGATACCACTGTCAATTGGTTTAAATACAATTTGCCTCAATGTTCTTAATTTGTCGCCCTGGGAGACTGGCACACCCATTCATCAGTTGAGAGATTGCATTTTACTTTGCATTTACATACTTCCATTATATAACATTATGTAGTTGCATGTGAAGAAAATGCTAAATATCCTTCAATATCATTTCCTTCCTAAGCAAATCATCTGAGATTATTTTGTGTTTTGGAAAAAAAAAAAGTTATCTGTGAAATATTTTATTTCTGTTGTCTAGACGTCTTTTCAAATGTAATATAGATAAATCAAAAACTAAGTTGCTCACAGCTTTTATGGTGAAACTAATTTGAGAAATAATCACAAATTCTAAATTGTGGGGGTTTATTTGTTGCCCATTTCAAAATTGTAACAGAGGTATTTCATTCACATACGTCTTTCAGAATTCAAGTTTAATCCATCCTATTGTTCCCTATTGACTCAAATGCTAGAAAAGTGGATTCTGACATTTTCAGTGATCATCTTCAGAAGAAGCAGTTTGTGCAGATAGATATCTCTCCTTTTCAAACGAAAACTACAGACTCATTCTGTTACGTTTGTGTTCAGAGAGATTTAAGAGTTTCTCCCTGAACACTAGTCATCCAAGTCAGAGCCCATTTGCGAGTCATGAAATCAACTTGGTGGCTCTACACCAGCATTTTTTAATGAAAGAAAGTGGAATCGAGAATGTTAGACCTCCCGGCCCGGCGAGTTGAAATTGCGAGTCTCACTGTATATCTGCATGCATGTGGACAGGCTCTCCGTGTGAAGTAGTCGTGGTGAAAACAAAGGCCACTGCTCTGTGGGTGCATCTTGCATCTTTTCCTTTCTCTCTGTTCCTCTGCCTTTTCCCCTTCCTTCCTTCTTTTTTCCTTTCATTCTTTCTTTCTCTGAGTCACTAGCTTACTTAAAGGGTTAGAAGGGTACAAAATCTGAAGTCTGTCACGACTCACCTCCTGGCAGTGTCGTCATCAGCGAGTTTCGTGACCTTCGTGTCTATTTCCTCGACTGTCAAGTGAGCTGCTTCATAGGCTCGTTCGTAAGGAGGTCAGACCAGTGACGGTAAACGGCGAGGACCACATAAGCATTAGCTAAAACTATGGCCAGCTCTTGAGAACAGTCTCTTTCACTGTTACTATTTTTCCATATGCCATGTTTATTAACTTTATATTATTCTTTCAGCATTTCTAGATGGTAATATGTATCCCTTTATATTAGAATTTTGATATTAATATTAATTTTTTTGCATTTCCTGAGATAGAAACGTTATTATATATTGAAATGAGCAATTCCTATTTGAACATAAATATATAAGAATGAACACAATGAGGTTTTCATCGATGGAAATCATTCACTGAATGCATGCATTGCTTGCATAATAGTGAAGGATTTTAATAACGATTTTGGATTATGAATATGCATAGGGAAAGGTCATTAACTACTTGGTAACAAAATGATGAAATGCAGATTTTTTTAAGGTGAGAAGCACTTAGTAAAAACTACAATCTTTTCTTGAACTTTTGGGGAGATTATTTGTGATTCATACGGGAAATCAAGAAGAAGTCTAGCTATACCAAAGAAATAGAAAGGCAGGATATAACTGTCCAACTAGAGCTGATAAAAGATTCAGAAAGAAACTACAGACCTAGAGAAAGCTAAAACAAAAGAGAACATTTTTACTTATAGTGGTTCTGTCCTGCAAAAATGTTTAAAATTTCAGTAGATGCAAAATGCCGGGACAGAATTTTAATTTTGTAGCTTTACCCAAATCAGATCCCAGGAAGACTGTATTTAGTTCGTGACAGGCAGAGATTCATTCCATCCTGATAACTGACTCCTCTGACTTCTGAAATTGCATCTTTCTAGACACGGAAAAAGAAAGGTAGAGTAATTTGGTGACCAAAGAATTATAAACAGAAAACTCAAAAAGAGATATAAATGTGATTAATGGCTTTAACTACACAAAGCACAGCCCCAAACCAAACCATTGTCTTGAAGAATACGTGGGTTTTATTTTTCTGACAATCCAAGAGAAATACTAACATTTTGTGGATTATGACCACATGTGTGTACTCACTGTTGTGCAAATGGAATTTTCCACCCAAAGCTGTCTTTGCTTTGATGGCATGAATCTAGCCCAACCGTGACAAACTAGCCTAAAAGGCAATCCTAAAACCTTTCTCTTCAGCAGAATGGGTGCAATCAGTTGTTGAGAAAAAGATATTGCAAGTTTTGTTGAGGAAACCATATTGTGCTTGCATCACCGAAGCATTTAGATATGTTCTAGATTACAGAAAAAACAGCAGAGCCAAAACCTTCTGCATACAGGTCAAGTTTGTTTTAAACTCCGAAGTAAAACCAACAGTAAAGATGAAACTTCCAGCCTGGGGACCCACTGTAGGAACATGAAACGGCTCCAGGGAAAAGAGTTTAGACAAAAAGGAGCATACTTCCAAGGTGGCCACACAGAAGGTCTTTATTCTGGAAGTGACGATTCAAAGGCGCTCCAGGACACCTGAAACTAACACAACACTGTAAATCAACTCTCCTTCAATTAAAAAGCAAAGACACACCAGGACAGACTTTGCCAAATGCTGTGCTACCTGGGAAGGCCCCTCCTGGGAAGGACATGAATGACAGGCACCATCCCAGGGGTATTTTGCTAAAAGATGACTTTAGAAAGGTAATGTCAGTGAGACTTGGAACCCCTGTTGGCTCAGACGGTAGAGAATCTGCCTGCACTGCAACCGACCTGGGTTCTATCCCTGGGTGGGGAAGATCCCCTGAAGAAGGGAATGGCTACCTACTCCAGTATTCTTGCCTGGAGAACCCCATGGACAGAGGAGCCTGGTGGGCTACCATCCGTGGGGTCACAAAGAGTCGGACATGACTGAGCAAGTAATACTTTCACTTGCTTTCCAAACCAAGCATGTTATGTCCCAGGTTATATTATAATTCCCCAGCTTCTACTTTTCGAATTATTCCAAGTCATCAGATCTTCGGTATTTGAAGAAATAACTACATCTTATCATTTGTTGGTTTCAAGGTTAAAAATGTGTGCTTTCCCAACCACTTTTGGAGCCAAGGATGCTTTGAGAAGAGCCCTGTCTTGGTGCTGAATCCACTTCCTTTCCCCAAATTTCAGCCTCAACTGCAGCTGAATTGCTGTGCTCCTCTTGGCCCGCAGGCCGTTGTATTAGATATTCCTTAAATTCGAGGGCAAAATCAGCAGAATGGCATTTCCCAAAGCAATCCTTAACTCACTTTGAATTTCAGTGTGGGACCACTTAACTTTCAGTTTGTTTTGACCAATAGTCACAATCTCCAGGTGGAAACCCTCCAGTTTTAGTTCTTGCTCTCAAATAATTCATGCCTAGAAAGAATGTGCTGATCGAGTAGGGATGGCGGCCCCAGGCATGGATGAGGGCCTGGGAATCGGATTCTTCAGGGACACACCCAGGGCAGCTGAGGTGGGTTTCTGTGCTGCAGGACTCTCAGAGCCTTAAATGAGTTCACGAGCCCCGTGCATCTCCTGGAGAGGAGTGTAGTCTGCCTGGTTGGCAGGCGTGGACCACAGAACAAGGGTGGGAAACCCTAAGCCCCACAGTACAGCCCTGGCGACAGCCACCTTGTCCTAAGGTGCAGGCGCGTCCCCCGAGCTCACCGTCTGCAGCCCTCCGGACTCTTCGGGGTCCGCCCAGGCTGCCAGCCCCTCCTCTCCTTTCCTGACCTCATGTGTGCTTCGTTCACAGGCCTTGTCTGTAGGCCAAGCTGCACTTCCCCCAGTCGGGGGACTCCCAGGGCCTCGGGAACAAAGGAAACTCATTATCTCACTCCAACGTCCAGGCGCTGCAGGGCCAGGCAGTTGGGGCGGGGGAGGGGGCCCTTTTCTCTCCCAGGTTCTGGCGGCGGGCCCGCTGTGTAGACATGTGTGTCGGCACCCTGGCCAGGACACACTGCCGTGGCCAGTCCTTGGTGCCTCTCCTTCCTACTTCCTACTGCATGAGTCCGAGCGGCAGGAGCCTCGCGGCTAGAGAAGCCCTGTGGCCCCGTGTCCGGTTCTTTGGGCCAGAGTCTGGGACCTGCCCAGGCCTCATGGAGTGCCCTGCAGTCTGAGGCCGCCACTGAGGGTCACCTGCATGTGGGGGTCTGGCCCCCCATGAACCAGCATCTCACCAGGCAGCAACCACGTTAACGTTCACCTTGGCCTTGGTTCTCTGGTTTGATTCCCATGCTTACTCTGTGGTCACCAGCAGCAGAGAAATCTGCCCGACCCAAGAGGACTTGGAAGGGCAGGGTTTCCGGGCTGGGAGGTGAGTGGCCCTCAGTGCTGGGGCGTCCCCCGAGCACACCCAGAAATCAGAGGCCCCCAGAGGGAAGCCGCCTGTCCTGGCCAGAGGGTCAGAGGGACGAGTGTCCTGCGGGTTCCCAGGTGGAGAGAGGTCTGGAACCTGCTCAGAGACACACCCAGCCCGCATACGACCCTGCCTCGCCCCTGCTGGCCGGTGTTCACTCGGTGATGTCCCCTCAGCCTGACCCAGATGCCCTCAGTCCTCGTCCACCCCGAGCTGGGTCCCTCACGCCCTCATTTATTTCACACACAAGTCCCCTCCGTGTCTCCTGGGAGCTTGTCACAGGGGGAGGAAGGCCACCTTGCTGTGCCCTTGGCTGCAGCAGCTCTGCCTTTGGATGGCTGCTGGCCTTCCTGGGTCAGGTTTCCCGCCTAGACGAAGAGGGGAGACCCCTGTGGTTGCAGGTGTTGGAAATAACATCAGGGTATTTTGCAGATTAAGTGCTTAATGCTCCAGAACCTAGTAGGTCCTGTCAGCAGCTCTGACCATCTGAGCATCCATCCACCTGCTCACAAGCTCACACACTGCCCAGGACAGGCGCTGGGTCCAGGACACCAGTAGGAGACACAGGCTGTCGGGTCAGATGTGTGGAACTGCTCATCACTTGCACCAGCGGCCAGGCTTTGGCCCCAGGTCTCTAAGCCCGTCCCCACTGGTGACAGCGGCACACGTGGGAGAGGGACCCTGAGCCAGGACGCCTGAGTCTCAGAACAGGGAGGTGGCCAGCTGCCCCCTGCCTGGGCCAGGGACGGCCCTCGTGTGCCAGCTGCTCACCGTGCAGACAGACGTGAAGAGCCGGCCGAGAGTGCAGGGCACCCAGCGCCCCCCACCCCCACGGGATTGGAGGTGACAGGACAGATGCTCTGAGAACTGCCCCCAGCACTCACAGCCTGGCCCAGTGACTCCTGCGTCTCGTGGGGAGACGCTGCCTGACGTGGCCATTTACAGAAGCATGTGCAGCGCTGTCAGACGGTTTACACGTGTGTGGGCTCTGACTCTCATTAGATAGAAAGCCATTGGCGTTATAGCTGAAAATCTGAATAAATGCCCAGTTTGTGACGCTTCTTCCCAGCACATACGCCAGACGTGGTCTTCAGATCCATATTATATTTTTGATTTTCTGTCGTGAAACATAATGTAGAAAACAAAGCAAAATGAAAACAATGCAGTCGCCTTAATCTTGCAGCTAGATTGGCTGCAACAGGCGCTAAGAGAGCGTCTCACAGTTGCCTCGTTCACCTGCTCAGAGTGACACTGATGGAGCATCCCTCTCTAACGGGTGGCTCTTTATGCTGGATCAGTTGGGTTTGTAGGAGGAAGAAACGGAATCCGACAGCGAGAGGAGGCCAGGGTGCTGCCAACGGTGCCGCCCTGTAGAGAGCCTTTCTCCCTCTTGCTCTCATTCCTGTTATTAAGAAAAATTTCTGCCCGAAGATGCATTTCTGTGTGAAGTTACGGTGACTGTGTAAATCATAGGAAAAACCAACTCAGCGTGTCACCGCGCCCACAGCACCCACAGGCCACACTGCCCCTCAGGGCCACTCCACTCGGGCCAGGGAGGTGCCCCCCTGGCCACTCAGCCAACCGCCTGCCTCCCCTGAGCCCTCAACTGGCCTCAGAAGGTGCCACGCAGGCACAGGTGAAGGTGCCATATTTGCTTCTGGTTTCATTCAAGCCCTGGTTATTCCTTGTCCTAATCACCCACCTAGCACAGCCCACCAGATAAAATAGCTAAGTGATTACTAATCATTGAATGAGTAATAATTATAATAGTAATTGGGCTTCCCAGGTGGCACTAGTGATAAAGAACCCGCCTGCCAGTGCAGGAGATGTAAGAGATGAGGGTTTGATACCTGGGTTGGGAATATCCCCTATAGGAGGAAGTGGCAACTCACTCCAGTATTCTTGCCTGGAGAGACCCACAGACAGAGGAGCCTGGTGGGCTACAGTCTGTGAGGTCACAAAGTGTCAGACATGATTGAAGCAACTTAGCACGCACACGCGGGCTGCTGCCTGGCTGTACGTTGCTGACTTTCTGTGGGATCTCCGTGGCATGGCGTCCCCGAGGTTCTGTGATCTCCATGAAGGTCATTGTTCCGTATGCCCCCATGACAAGGTGACTCTCCCAGAGAGGCTGACAATACGCTTGTGTGGCTCCCACGGGGCTGACCAGAGAGTGAACAAAATAAGAGGCAGGGCTCCCAGAGGTTTCTTTGAATGTCCTTTCACTGCTCCTACTCTCCAAGGAGGACGTGCTGAAGCTCAAATATTGAAAAGGAAGTTGCATCTACGTCCACAGTTTTTTTCCTAACCTTTATAAACATATTTAATAATAGGTGTTCTGTCCACAGGTATTTGAGTCGATACTCTCAAACACACTTCATAATGTACACGTCTTACATTTTAATTATATGAGAAGTGTTTTTGAAACAGTATGGCCTCTCACAACACAAGCTATTAATCCGACTTTCCCAGCGCCCGTAGTTTTTGGTTTTGCTTACCTTGATCCTTTCACACCATCGTTTCTTTTCTCTTGGGAAGGAAAGGCTGATAACCTACGATATTCATTTGGGTGCCCATCCATATCCCACAGTTATCCAAGTGGACTGAGACCAGGTGAGCACTCACCAAGGCTGGGGGCCGAAGGGGCAGAGGTTCCCTGGGTGGGAGTCAGAGCCTCTCTTCCAGGCCACATCACCTCTGTTTAATGGCTCTGTTGCTTACACGACTCAGTGGGCAGAATCAAAGGGTGATCTGAATTTATTCCGGGCAATTTCTTCTTTTGTTTTTCTTAGTTCATGAGTATTAATATTCTTTAATAAGGATTTTTAATTCTGAGCCTTTTTTTTAAGGGAGGGAGCTCTGCTTCCCTCCTTTCTGGAGGGAGAAGCATTAATGAATTCTAAGTGATGGAATGTTCCAGCAACTTTCTATAAAGGGGAGACAGAAGAAGGTTCTCTAATGCAGTGGGTGTCCCTGTGACTCTTGGGTCTTGGGGAAGCCTCAGTGTCCAGTGATGACGGTGCCGGTCTGATGCCCTGTCCTGCAGTTCCTCCTGAGGGGAGGCCTGATGCGGACACCCCGCTCTGCAGTCCCTCCTGCAAGGCAGCCCTACCGGGGACAATCCGCCCTGCGGTCCCTCCTGCGAGGCAGGCCTGCCGGGTCACTGCTTATCCTACCAGTATCTGAGACACGGAACTCGAGGCAGACGGATCCCGAAAGGACTCAACAGGGTCACCGTACACGTGCTTCTGGGTCCAGTGCACTCCAGTGCTCAGTATGCATTCTTGTACTTCGTTCTCACAGAGATCTTTTGAAATCGGTACTATTATTATTCCCATCGCTCAGGTAAAAGAGCTGATACTCAGGGTTTAAAATTTGCTGTAATTCATAGGCTTTCCTAGTGCCTCAGACAGTAAAGAATCTGCCTGCAATGTGGGAGACCTGGAGAGGTTCGATCCCTGGGTCGGGAAGATCCTCTGGAGGAGGAAATGGCAACCCACACCAGAATTCTTGCCTGGAGAATTTCATGGACAGAGGAGCCTGGCAGGCTACAGCCCATGGAGTTTCAGAGTTGGACATGACTAAAGAACTAACACTTCACTTCTTCATAGGCAGGTAAGAAGGAGAGGAGAGATGAAAGCCCGACAGCTTCCTCTGGGGCATCAGCTCTTAGATGATGAGCTCTCTTGGCTCCTAGATTTTAATAAAGCCATCATCATACCTTAAAATACATGTGAAAATAGATTTGTCATGGTCTCTGATGCATGTCTAGTTTCTATAGCAAAGTTTTTTTGCCAAGCAACTGTACTTCAATAAAAATTAATTTTTAAAATGTTGCCAGAATTTTTCAGTAGGAAGAGTGGAGAATTATTAATAAAAAATGACATGTGAAAATAATAAACATCTGTAGAGTGTGCTTTCGTAAAACAAACTTAAACTTGTTGGAAAAGTCAAAGTCCCTGGGGCTTCTTCTTTAAAGAGGAGAGGATGGCAGGGGGATTCAGGGGGAATGTGGGTAGATCACGGAGGTGTGTCCCCTGTCCAGCCATCCTCATTCTAATGGAAGCCCACTCAACACCGTGGCTGGATGGAAAGTGATGTGAAGCCTCTGTACGAAAGTAAGTCCCTGACAATGAGGGTGGCTGAACACTGGAGAGCCTCTCTGAAGAAATCTGAAAAAATTTTTCCCAGAGAGGCTGTGTTCCTGCCAGCTGTCAGGCTAGCTGTCCCTGGGCCAGCCACTCAACGGTGCCTGCCCCTGCATGTTAATTCTGATTTTACAAGTGTATCAAGCACATCTGGAATCTCTCACTTATAACAACTTGGTAAGCTTAGACTGTCTGAAAACTCCGAAGGAAAAAGGGATTCAGCATTCGGTTTATTTTTGTTTGAATGTTAAAATAAACGCAGATATATTCCACACCTAATCGAGGAAAAACATTAAAAACCAACTGGTAAAGAATCCACTTGCCAGTGCAAGAGACTCATGTGATGCAGTTTCAATCCCTAGGTCAGGAAAAGTCCCTGGAAGGGAATGACTACCCACTTCAGTATTTTTGCCTGGAAAACCCCATGAACGGAGGAGCCTAGTGGGCTACAGTCCATGGGGTCACCAAGAGTCAGACTGAGCACAATCGGGCACAATCGGAGAAAAGTTAGCGTTCAGGTAAACAATAATAGTGTCGGGGGAGTGTGTAATTTCCTTGGTTCTGTCTTGCCACAGCAAAGATTTGAAATGGTGGACCAGTGTTACAGCTTGATTACAGCCCAGAGTTTTATTCGGCAAGCCAAGGAAAGTACACACTTTTCTTCTGCATGAGAGTGGGCCAACCCCAAAGGAGAGGGCTCAGTCGGGCTTGGCTTCCTCCTTTTATATGTTTGTCTCCTCCCCGCCTTGAGCCTGCCCTATGCAAATTGGCCTGGCCAAGAAGGGGGGCGTGTTTGTTTCACGTGAAGTTCTCGCTTCAGCATGTGGATTTCCTTTTGTTCCATTTTCACGGGCTTTTTCCTTTCTTTGGCTTTTAGCCACTGCCATTTTGGACTCCTTTTTCCTATTTGAACTATGAGATCAAATTGCCAACATCCGCTGGATCATCGAAAAAGCAAGAGAGTTCCAGAAAAGCATCTATATCTGCTTTTTTGACTATGCCAAAGCCTTTGACTGTGTGGATCACCACAAACTATGGAAAATTCTGAAAGAGATGGGAATACCAGACCACCTGACCTGCCTCTTGAGAAACCTGGATGCAGGTCAGGAAGCAACAGTTAGAACTGGACATAGAACAACAGACTGGTTCCAGTTAGGAAAAGGAGTATGTCAAGGCTGTATATTGTCATCCTGTTTATTTAACTTACATGCAGAGTACATCATGAGAAACGCTGGGCTGGATGAAGCACAAGCTGGAACCAAGACTGCCGGGAGACATATCAATAACCTCAGATATACAGATGACACCACCCTTATGGCAGAAAGTGAAGAAGAGCTAAAAAGCCTCTTGATGAAAGTAAAAAGGAGAGTGAAAAAGTTGCCTTAAAGTTCAATAGTTAAAGATCATGGCATCCGATCCCATCACTTCATGGCAAATAGATGGGAAAACAGTGGAAACAGTGGCTGACTATTTTTTTAGGCTCCAAAATCACTGCAGATGGTGATTGCAGCCATGAAATTAAAAGAGGCTTACTCCGTGGGAGAAAACTTATGACTAACCTGTTTCTGCTGCTGCTGCTAAGTCGCTTAAGTCCGACTCTGTGCAGCCAGCCCCATAGATGGCAGCCCACCAGGCTTTGCTGTCCCTGGGATTCTCCAGGCAAGAACACTGGAGTGCGTTGCCATTTCTTTCTCCAATGCATGAAAATGAAAAGTGAAAGTGAAATCGCTCAGTAAGTGTCCGACTCTTCACGACCCCATGAACTGCAGTCTACCAGGCTCCTCCGTCCATGGGATTTTCCAGGCAAGAGTACTGGAGTGGGTTGCCATTGCCTTCTCCAATGACCAACCTAGACAGCATATTAAAAGCAGAGACATTACTTTGTTAACAAAGGTCTGTCTAGACAAGGTTATGGTTTTTCCAGTAGTCATGTATAGATGTGAGAGTTGGACTATAAAGAAAGCTGAGTGCCGAAGAATTGATGCTTTTGAACTGTGGTGTTGGAGAAGACTCTTGAGAGTCCCTTGGACTGCAAGGAGATCCAACCAGTCCATCCAAAAGGAAGTCAGTCCTGGGTATTCATTGGAAGGACTGATGTTGAAGCTGAAACTCCAGTACTTTGGCCACCTGATGCGAAGAGCTGACTCATTTGAAAAGACTTGGGAAAGACTGAAGGCAGGAGGAGAAGGCGACGACATAGGATGAGATGGTTGGATGGCATCACCGACTCAATGGACATGAGTTTGCGTAAACTCCGGGAGTTGGTGATGGACAGGGAGACCTGGTGTGCTGCGGTTCATGGGGTCGCAAAGAGTGGGACATGACTAAGCGACTGAATTGAACATTAGTATATAAGAGAACACATAGAATTCGTGTTTCTGCTATGTGCTGAGGATCAATACTATCAATATATACAAGGAAGAGAGAAAAAAAACTTCACAATTTATACAACAAATGTTTGTTAGCCTCTTGGTATGGGTGAGACCATGGTGGTCACTAGAGGAAACAGACAAGATGCAGGTCCTTTCTGGACAGGATGAAAAAGACCACTGCATCCACAGCAAAAGGCAGCTTCCACTGTGTCCTGAATGAGAGTAGCCCCACAGTGCTGCAGGAGGTCAGAGGGCAAGGGCTGTCTCACCCAGGCGGTCAAACCTCCAGGTCATCTGGGTAAAGGCAGCCTCAGCCTTGACCTCCCTCACTCCCCTGCACTCCTGATCACATCCTAAATACTGCACATCGGGCCACTGCTGCCTCTTCCAAAGATGGTTTTGGGGTGAGGAGGCATTTTTGCTTTTCAACAACTGCAAAAAGAGAGTAAGAGCCCCTCCTTAAAATCACTTACTTTGTACCAGGACTAGGCCAAATGCTTAAAACACATGATCCCGTGGATGTCTCACAAAGCCCTGGGGCAGGATGGGGCCGGTGCTGTCTCCCTGTCAAACAGACAAGGAGCCCAGGCTCAGGGGGCCTGTGAGCTCAGGGCACGGGGCTGAGGTGGGGTGAGGACCTTTTATCGAGCCCATGCCCACAACCACTTCATCATTCTGCCTCCACAAGGAACGGACACTATTCTAGGGAAGGAAGGAGAATTTCCTTCTTTTTAGATGCTTTTTTAAAGAAAACATGAGTGCTTTTTTTGGGTCGTTCCTCAAATTTTGTGGTTTCTCTTGATTATCTGGCTTTCAGAGGTGATTTGTGATATGGGTAGCATGTTTCATAAATCTTCTTATGATTAACTTCTGAAAGCTGCTGAAAATATTAAGTTGGTAAAAAAGTAATTTTGGTTTTGCATTGCTGAACTTTGCTGTTTGATAATGGAATACATTCTTGTTTAATGTGGTTATGTTATACATCATTTTAATGCACACTTATTGCTGTATGTATTTTTCTAATGATTTATTACTATTTATTTTATATTTATTTTAGACTAGGGAAATGATGTTAGACAAAAAGCAAATTTGAGCAATTTTCTTATTCGAGTTCAAAATGAGTCATAAAGCAGCAGAAACAACTCACAACATCAACAACACATTTGACCCAGGAACTGCTAACCAATGTTCGGTGCAGTTGTGGTTCAAGAAGTTTTGCAAAGGAAATGAGAACCTTGAAAATGAGGAGCCCAGTGGCTGGCCATTGGAAATTGACAACAACTGAGAGACTCATCGAAGCTGATCCTTCTACAACTATGCGAGAAATTGCTGACCATTGTCGACCATTCTATGATCATTTGGCATTTGAAGCAAATTGGAAAGGTGAAAATAGGTGGGTGCCTCATGAGAAAGTGAAAGTGAAGTCACCCAGTTGTGTCCAACTCTTCATGACCCCAAGGACCACCCATGGGATTTTTCATGCAAGAACGCTGGAGTGGGTTGCCATTTCCTTCTCCAGGGGATGACAGAAAATTTTTTAAAATCATCATTTTGAAGTGTCATCTTCTTTTATTCTATGCAACAACGAACCATTTCTTGATTGTAACGTGTGACAAGAAGTGGATTTTATGTAACAACCAGCGATGAGTATCTCCGTGGTTGGACTGAGAAGAAGCTTCAAAGCACTTCCCAAGGCCAAGTTCAGTTCAGTTCAGTTGCTCAGTTATGTCCAACTCTTTGTGACCCCATGGACTGCAGCACACCAGGCTTCCCTGACTATCACCAACTCCCAGAGCTTCCTCAAACTCATGTAAATCGAGTCGGTGATGCCATCCAACCATCTCATCCTTTGTAGCCCCCTTCTCCTCCTGCCTTTTATCTTTCCCACCATCAGGATCTTTTCCGGTGAGTCAGTTCTTCATGTCAGGTGGCCAAATTATTGGAGATTCAGCTTCAGCATCAGTCCTTCCAATGAATATTCAAGACTGATTTCCTTTAAGTTTGACTGGTTTGATCTTGCAGTCCAAGGACTCTCAAGAGTCTTCTCCAATGCCACAGTTCAAAAGCATCAATTCTTCAGCACTCAGCTTTCTTTATAGTACAACTCTCACATCCACACATGACTACTGGAAAAATAATAGCTTTGATTTCAGTTCAGTTCAGTCGCTCAGTCGTGTCCAACTCTCCGCAACCCCATGAATCGCAGCACGCCAGGCCTCCCTATCCATCACCGTCTCTTGGAGTTCACTCAGACTCACGTCCATCGAGTCCATGATGCCATCCAGCCATCTCATCCTCGGTCGTCCCCTTTACCTCCTGCCCCCAATCCCTCCCAGCATCAGAGTCTTTCCCAATGAGTCAACTCTTCGCATGAGGTGGCCAAAGCACTGGAGTTTCAGCTTTAGCATCA
>SJYX01023906.1:445355-465322 GCA_006410675.1 Oreotragus oreotragus | reverse complement strand
GGTGTTGACCATCTGGTGATGTCCATGTGTAGAGTCTTCTCTTGTGTTGCTGGAAGAGGGTGTTTGCTATGACCAGTGCATTTTCTTGGCAAAACTCTATTAGTCTTTGCCCTGCTTCATTCCGCATTCCAAGGCCAAATTTGCCTGTTACTCCAGGTGTTTCTTGACTTCCTACTTTAGCATTCCAGTCCCCTATAATGAAAAGGACATCTTTTTTGGGTGTTAGTTCTAAAAGGTCTTGTAGGTCTTCATAAAACCGTTCAACCTCAGCTTCTTCAGCGTTACTGGTTGGGGCATAGACTTGGATAACTGTGATATTGAATGGTTTGCCTTGGAAACGAACAGAGATCATTCTGTCGTTTTTGAGATTGCATCCAAGTACTGCATTTCGGACTCTTTTGTTGACCATGATGGCTACTCCATTTCTTCTGAGGGATTCCTGCCCGCAGTAGTAGATATAATAGTCATCTGAGTTAAATTCACCCATTCCAGTCCATTTTAGTTCGCTGATTCCTAGAATGTCGACGTTCACCCTTGCCATCTCTTGTTTGACCACTTCCAATTTGCCTTGATTCATGGACCTGATATTCCAGGTTGCTATGCAATATTGTTCTTTACAGCATCGGATCTTGCTTCTATCACCAGTCATATGCACAAATGGGTATTGTTTTTGCTTTGATTGGACTGATCTTTTTTGCCAGAGTAATGTTTCTGCTTTTTAATATGATGTCTAGGTTGATCACAGCTTTTCTTCCAAGGAGCAAGTATCTTTTAATTTCATGGCTTCAGTCACCATCTGCAGTGATTTTGGAGCCCAAGAAAATAAAGTCTGTCACTGTTTCCATTGTTTCCCCATCTATCTGTCATAAAGTGATGGGACCGGATGACATGATCTTCTTTTTTTGAATGTTGAGTTTAAAGCCAGCTTTTTCACTCTCCTCTTTCATTTTCATCAAGTTCTTGCTCTTTAGTTCTTGCTTGCTTTCTGCCATAAGGGTGGTGTCATCTGCATATCTGAGGTTATTGATATTTCTCCCAGCAATCTTGATTCCAGCTTGTGTTTCTTCCAGTCCAGCATTTTGCCTGATGTACATTAAATTGCATGTAAGTTAAATAGGCAAGGTGACAATATACAGCCTTGACGTACTCCTTTCCCAGTATGGAACCAGTTCATTGTTCCATGTCCGGTTATAACTGTTGCTTCTTGACTTGCATACAGATTTCTCAACAGGCAGGTCAGGTGGTCTGGTATTCCCATCTCTTGAAGAATTTTCCAGTTTGTTGTGATCCACACATTCAAAGGTTTTGACATAGTCAATAAAGCAGAAATAGATGTTTTTCTGGAACTCTCTTGCTTTTTTGATGATCCAATGGATGTTGGCAATTTTATCTCAGTTCTTCTGCCTTTTGTAAATCCAGCTTGAACATCTGGAAGCTTATGGTTCACATACTCTTGAAACCTGGCTTGGAGAATTTTGAGCATTACTTTGCTAGCGTGTGAGATGAATGCAATTGTGCAGTAGTTTGAACACTGTTTGGCATTACCTTTCTTTGGGATTGGAATGAAAACTGACCTTTTCCAGTCCTGTGGCACTGCTGAGTTTTCCAAATTTGCTGGCATGTTGAGTGCAGCAGTTTCAGAGCATCATCTTTCAGGATTTGAAATAGCTCAGCTGGAATTCCATCACTTCCATTAGCTTTGTTTGTAGTGATGCTTCCTAAGACCCACTTGACTTCAAACTCCAGGATTTCTGGCTCTAGGTGAGTGATCACAGCATCGTGGTTATCTGGGTCATTAAGCTAAACTTGCAAAAAAAAAAAGGTGATGGTCACTGTTTGGCGGTTGGCTGCTGGAATGATCCCCTACAGCTTTCTGAATCCCAGTAAAACCATTACATCTGAGAAGTATGCTCAGCAAATTAATAAGATGCACCGAAAACTCCAATGCCTGCACCTGGCATTGGTCAATAGAAAGTACCCAATTCTTCTCCAAGACAATGTCCAACCACACATCACCCAACAAATGCTTCAGAAATTGAATGATTGGACTAAGAAGTTTTGGCTCATCTGCCATATTCACCTGATCTCTCGCCAACTGATGGCCACTTCCTCAAGCATCTCAACAACTTTTTGCAGGGAAAACACTTCCACAACCAGCAGGATGCAGAAAATGCTTTCCAAGCATTCGTTCATTTTATGCTATGGGAGTAAATGAACTTATTTCTCATTGGCAAAAATGTGTTGATTGTAATGATTCCTGTTAATAAAATGTGCTTGAACCTAGTTCTAATGATTTAAAACTCATTGTCTAAAGCTATCAACTAAACACTAAATTGGTCCAACTAACACTAAATTGATGTTTGCACCAACTTAAAAATACCCAGAAGTGGCCCCTGCCCCACGAGTTCCATGCTCTGTCCTGCAGGGGCGCAGAGTGAGGGTGACTGTGTTTGGGTCCACAAGGGCTTGTGTGCCCCATGGGATGACGGTCAAGTGGACATGGGGCACCCTGAACAGGGACAAAGGTGACCAGACACCAAAGCCTTGACTTTTATTCTACAAACAATCATGGACATGAGTCTTCAGGACTCACGTTTCTGTCCATTGTCAAGACTTTCAATCCCTTCCATCTCAACTTAAATGAAGATGCTCACAGTATGAAAGTTTCATGGAAACTGTCTTTAGCATAATAAAAACAAGTAATTTATCCGATTAAAGAATGTCAACAGCAAGTGAAGTGTCATTTCTGTGGTGACAAATTGTAACCATCCTTCCCAGGAAGAAGGGCTCAGAATTGGGGGGAGGGAGGAAAGCACCTGTGTTTAATGTGTTTAATGTGCAGCTCCAGGACAATCACTCTTGTCCTTTCAGATGTATATGCAAATTAGACCTAACACAATGGCTGTCAACAATAACTGCTGCTTCTCCCCTCTTGCATGTTTGGTGAGTTTGGTGGGAGAACAGGCCATCGTGAGGGAGGGGTGCTGTCAGCCTCAGGCTTGCAAACATCCAAGACAGCACCGCTAATCATCACTGGAGATGGACGTGTGATAGAAGCTATATTACAGGTGAATCGATTCAGAGATCAGCTGGGTGGGGTGAGAAACACAGCCCCCAGGACACCTTCAAGACCCTCACTNCATCCAAGACAGCACCGCTAATCATCACTGGAGATGGACGTGTGATAGAAGCTATATTACAGGTGAATCGATTCAGAGATCAGCTGGGTGGGGTGAGAAACACAGCCCCCAGGACACCTTCAAGACCCTCACTTTGTGTCTTGTATGCTGGCGTCCCATAGAGGAGGCAAGGAGGCACTCACTTTCCCACGAGGCTGGAAAAGACAGGTGACCTTGGGTTATGAAATGCCTACAGGGTTTGGGTTGGAAAGTTCATGGGATCCTCCAGTGGTCTCTGACAGACCCTGAGCCATGTGTATGTGAAACAGGCTTAAGTTAGCTCAGCTAAGGAAATAAGATCTAGACCGAGACGCACTCACATCGAAAAACTGAATTTTCCCAAAAAACTCTCCTGTGAGCATATGAAACACACTCACTGAAGAACAATAACAGAATCCAGAATCTCTGCAACCTAACATTCACAATGTCCAGGATCAGTCCAAAATGACCTGTCATCTGAAGTATCAAGAAAATGGAATTTGTTCTCAAGAGGAAAGAGAAGCAATGAAGCCATATCTCAGTATGAACCCAAGATGGAACCCACAGGCAAGACTTTGAAGTGAATATTGTAACTATTGTCTGTGAAGTGAAAGAAGTATGTTTTAAATACATGGAAAACAAGACATCTCATCAGAGATACTGACACAATTTTTAAAACACTATATGGCAATTTTAGAACCGAAACCTCCCCCCCACCCCACAAATTTCTGAAATAAAAATTTCATAGGAATACACTTCGCAACCCCATGGACTACACATTCCATGGAACTCTCCAGGCCAGAATACTGGAGTGGGTTACCTTTCCCTTATCCAGGGGGTCTTCCCAACCCAGGGGTCAAACCCAGGTCTCCCGCACTGCAGGCGGATTCTTTACCAGCTGAGCCACCAGGTCAACCCCATGGACTACACATTCCATGGAACTCTCCAGGCCAGAATACTGGAGTGGGTTACCTTTCCCTTATCCAGGGGGTCTTCCCAACCCAGGGGTCAAACCCAGGTCTCCCGCACTGCAGGCGGATTCTTTACCAGCTGAGCCACCAGGGAAGCCCAGTGAAGTGGGAGGGCCGTTCCTTCCAGTTTGTTCAGATCCCTGAAGTGTGGCTGTGACAAGCACGAAATGATGGGGCCAGGACATGTGTCCAGGGGGCTGTGGAGGGAAGGGCCACAGACAGCCCAGGGCCAGGCAAGGAGGCCCCATCCTAGGAAAAGGGACACTGGACACCAGGAGCTGCTGGGGATGTGGACAGGGTGTGTCAGATGTGGCATCTCATTGTTGAGACGATGGTATTGTGACTAGAAAGATTCTCAGACTTTAAAATNGAGGAAAGAGAAGCAATGAAGCCATATCTCAGTATGAACCCAAGATGGAACCCACAGGCAAGACTTTGAAATGAATATTGTAACTATTGTCTGTAAAGTGAACGAAGTATGTTTTAAATACATGGAAAACAAGACATCTCATCAGAGATACTGACACAGTTTTTAAAACACTATATGGCAATTTGAGAACCGAAACCTCCCCCCCTCCCCCGCAAATTTCTGAAATAAAAATTTCATAGGAATACACTTCGCAACCCCATGGACTACACATTCCATGGAACTCTCCAGGCCAGAATACTGGAGTGGGTTACCTTTCCCTTATCCAGGGGGATGGCAATTTTAGAACCGAAACCTCCCCCCCACCCCACAAATTTCTGAAATAAAAATTTCATAGGAATACACTTCGCAACCCCATGGACTACACATTCCATGGAACTCTCCAGGCCAGAATACTGGAGTGGGTTACCTTTCCCTTATCCAGGGGGTCTTCCCAACCCAGGGATCAAACCCAGGTCTCCCGCACTGCAGGCGGATTCTTTACCAGCTGAGCCACCAGGAAAGCCCAGTGAAGTGGGAGGGCCTTTCCTTCCAGTTTGTTCAGATCCCTGAAGTGTGGCTGTGACAAGCAGGAAATGATGGGGCCAGGACATGTGTCCAGGGGGCTGTGGAGGGAAGGGCCACTGACAGCCCAGGGCCAGGCAAGGAGGCCCCATCCTAGGAAAAGGGACACTGGACACCAGGGGCTGCTGGGGATGTGGACAGGGCGTGTCAGATGTGGCATCTCATTGTTGAGACGATGGTATTGTGACTAGAAAGATTCTCAGACTTTAAAATTATGGGTAGAAAGACCTTGTCAGCCACACAGCTATTGATACAGAACAGACTTACTGATTCCAAATTCCGACCAGCTATGACAAGACTCCAAAGAGTAGTTTGATTCCAGTTTATTCTTTAGCTAACCCTTTGAAACTCTCCAGGAGAAGTTACTAACTATTCCTCCCTCCCCCCATTTTGATAGAATAGTTGAAACATCTATGGCTCATTACAAAGCAGTAATTGAATGAGTGGTTTAAAGGAAACTATGAATGCTCTAAAACTATGAACTCTCTACATTGATCTAAACAGCTGGATTCCAAACGACCTGAAATTCTTTTTCAAGTTATCAGGATTTCCTGAGTACGGTTGAAGTTGCATGTGGCAAAAAATAAATGCCATGTATATATGTACCCACTCATATGCATGCACACACACATTTTTTGTGGTTGACTTAAATTCTTTCTGACTATGAGAAGCTAGAATAAATTACCCCTCAAAAATATATTAGTTTTAAATTATGAACTTGCTATAATGTGAGAGCCTTAAGTGGTGAATTGAAAAAAAAAAGACCTTATTCTAATTCTGCGCCCCCATCTTAACCATCTGAGGGTGGCTCAGACGGTAAAGAATCTGCCTGCAATGCAGGAAACCCAGGTTTGATCCCTGGGCCAGGAAGATCCCCTGCAGAAGGGAATAGCAACCCACTCTAGTGTTCTTGCCTGGAGAATCCCGGGGACAGGGGAGCCTGGTGGGCTGCCGTCTATGGGGGTTGCACAGAGTCGGACACGACTGAAGTGACTTAGCAGCAGCAGCAGCAGCCAGTATTCTTGCCTGGAGAATCCCATGGACAGAGGAGCCTGGCAGGCTACAGTCCATGGGGTCGCAAAGAGTTGGACAGGACTGAGTGACCAACATTTTCACTTTAAGTGGTGAATTGAAAAAAAAAAAACACCTTATTGTTGTAGTTATGTTTTTCTCCTTTATAATAAAGGTACTTAATCATTCCCCTTTAAAATATATTTCTATTCAAGGAATGAAATATGATGTGTTTTAGTGAAGCTGGGAACTTCTGAATCCAGTTGTATGTTAGAGGGTGTGGCAGTACAGAGACTTTTTGTTTAACTTCACTACCCATTGAGTCCTGGAGAAGGAAATGGCAACCTACTCCAGTACTCTTGCCTGGAATATCCCATGGACGGAGGAGCCTGGTAGGCTACAGTTCATGGGGCCACAAGGAGTCGGTCACGACTAAGCAAGTTCACTTACCCTTTCACCTGTTGAGAGAAAGAATGCATTTCTCTCAAGGGAGAATTCCGTGAGAGCAAAGCAAACAAAGCATCAGTAAGCAATCATAAATGTTAAAATTGTCCTATAAAAGATATATTTAAAGATGGGTTTTTACAAGATTCATTTTTTGGTGGTAGTTTTTTTAAACTGATTATTACAATTTGTTGTTCTTTAGTTGCTAAGTTGTGTCCAACTCTTTTGCAGCCCCATGAACTGTAGCCTGCCAGGCACAATCTTCAGAGTTCTTTTTTGCTCGTTGACTCCCTAAAATAATTTTGGAAATGTATTCATTCACACATTTTATGTTGACAGCAGTTTTTATTGTGAAGTGTAGATAGTTACAAATGACACATCTTTGGCATTTAAATAAGTGTTTACATTTAACAACAGAACTGTGACATCACTCTTTCAAATGCAAGGAATGGCATTTAAATTCCACCATTTAATAACCTGTCATCCATTTTTAAAAATACATAAGGAAGCTCTTCAATATTTGAAAATTTGCCTTTCTTTGTGCTAAAGTTTTGAGAGGTAAAACAACTTTCATGAAGATATATAACGAAGATGTGACAAAATTTTTATGCAAGTAATTAAGAGGGAAGATACGATGTGAAAGATATTAAGAGCTGCTCAGAGTATTTCAGGACCTACGTATTTAGAGGCGATTTAACACAGGAATGTTAAGGTGAGATTGCTGGGTTATATATAAAAGTGGTTAAAGCCTGTAGGACAATAAACTACACCCTTTAGGGTTTTTGGGAGTGGTTGTGTAGCTGGAGTAACAATGTCAGCTGTTGAGAGTGGTTCCTGCTTGTTGGTGTTAACGATGTCAGTTGAAAATCATTATCTAGCCGGTTGGTGTAAACAGTCTGCTGTTGACAGTGGTTATCTAGTTGATTGGTGTAACAATGTCAGCTGTTCAGGGTGGTTATCTAGCTGGACACTCAAGAGTGTCACGCTATTGTGGTAAAAGGCGCTGGCCACCAGCTTCATGCGTCACCAGGTGCGCACGGGCGAGGCGCGCAGGTTGCGCACTGCGCTAAGGGGGTGGGCCAGGTTCCCACGCTGCAAGGCCCTCAGTGGCCTCCATCTGGCTCTCAAGAAGGCCTCCTTGGGCAGGGGCAGAGCGGCCGGGCAGCATCCGCCGCACTCCAAACCAACAGGTCAGCGCCTCGGCCCGGGAGCACTCAAGAAAGGCCTGCTTCCCGCCTAGCTTGGACCACACGGCTTCCGCTCGGGCCTTCACCGCCCAGGGACGTCATTGGTCGCCGACCGAGTTGGGGCTCTGAACGCCGCCACCTCCCTCTTCGCGCCCTCGCCGCAGAATGACGTCACCGGGCCCTGCCGCGCCGAGGGCGGGGCCTCGAAAGCCTCCGGCCCCCGCGCCTCACCTTCGCGGTGGTGTCGTCATCGGGCCCCGACGCGTTGTGACGCCATCAGGCCTCGCCGCACGGTGGAGGGGCAGGCGCGCGGGCGGTGCCTCAGCCGGGTTGGCGCTGAGGGGAGAGGGCGGGGAAAGGCGGTGAACCGGGATCGGGGAGGGGCTGGAAGGTGGCGGCCAGACCATGGCGGACCAGATTCCTCTGTACCCGGTGCGCAGCGCGGCAGCCGTGGCCGCGGCCAACCGTAAACGCGCGGCCTACTTCAGCACAGCGGGGCCCGGGCCGGGGGCCGACCGGCCCAGCAGGTAACGACGGGGCCGCCCCAGCCTCCCGCCCCGGCGCCCCTCCTCGCCGGCCCGACGGGGGCCGCCCAGGCGCGCCCGGACCTGGGCAGGGCGTCGGCGCTGCGAGGGGTCCCCCGCCCCGGAGCGCCCCGGCCGGGCTCGGCGGAGAGAGGGGGCTGTCTCGGGTTCGGGGGCTGCTGCCTCGATCAGCGCAAGCAGGATGGGTCCCACGGCGCCCGTCTCGCAGTTGTTAGTCTCCGAAACTTGCAGCGTCTCCAGGAGATCGTGAAGATTTGCAGACACAACTCCTAGTCAGGCTTAGAAATGCAGATCTTGTTGGGAGTTACTTCACAAGTGGAAGAGCACGTGAAGACATTTCAGTTTGTTTCCTGAGAACACTTTTTACTTAAACGTACCTTTTGTTGACAAGAATTTTTGCTCTTTAACCATGGGAAACGGAGATTCAGAAAGGTGGAATTCATGTGAGCACAGTTATTAAAGTGGTAGAATTTAAAAGTGGAGACCTTTGATTTAAAATGGAAGTCTCATACCCTAGTTGGATTTAGTTCGTATTTAACTTCTTACCCAAAGGGAAGACTACCCCTAGGATACAGTGGTTAAGAAACCTATAAAAGGGGGAAATAGTTGTTAAATTTTTATATCTGAAGGATTGTAGAAGCAATCTGCCTTTAGCACACAGAAAAAGTACGGATTTTAGTACCCAGTTGCTTCAGGATTCAAGTTTTAGAATAATTTTTGGCGTGGGCTGTTTGAGAGGCCATATAGTCAAAAGAGTACTTATTATAATGTTACAGAGCTGAATTGAATCTTGGTTGATTTACATACTAGCTGTTTGATCTTAGGTAACTTAAACTGTAAGCCCTAATTTCCTCTGCTGTAAAATGGGGGCAATATTTTTTCTTGTAGAATTGTTGAGGGTACAGGAGGAGTTAATAAGGAGACCATTTTTAGTGTTCGGCCCTGACCCCATTCCGGTACTCTTGCCTGGAGAGTCCCATGGATGGAGGAGCCTGGTGGGCTGCGGTCCATGGGNGAGAGGGCGGGGAAAGGCGGTGAACCGGGATCGGGGAGGGGCTGGAAGGTGGCGGCCAGACCATGGCGGACCAGATTCCTCTGTACCCGGTGCGCAGCGCGGCAGCTGTGGCCGCGGCCAACCGTAAACGCGCGGCCTACTTCAGCACAGCGGGGCCCGGGCCGGGGGCCGACCGGCCCAGCAGGTAACGACGGGGCCGCCCCAGCCTCCCGCCCCGGCGCCCCTCCTCGCCGGCCCGACGGGGGCCGCCCAGGCGCGCCCGGACCTGGGCAGGGCGTCGGCGCTGCGAGGGGTCCCCCGCCCCGGAGCGCCCCGGCCGGGCTCGGCGGAGAGAGGGGGCTGTCTCGGGTTCGGGGGCTGCTGCCTCGATCAGCGCAAGCAGGATGGGTCCCACGGCGCCCGTCTCGCAGTTGTTAGTCTCCGAAACTTGCAGCGTCTCCAGGAGATCGTGAAGATTTGCAGACACAACTCCTAGTCAGGCTTAGAAATGCAGATCTTGTTGGGAGTTACTTCACAAGTGGAAGAGCACGTGAAGACATTTCAGTTTGTTTCCTGAGAACACTTTTTACTTAAACGTACCTTTTGTTGACAAGAATTTTTGCTCTTTAACCATGGGAAACGGAGATTCAGAAAGGTGGAATTCATGTGAGCACAGTTATTAAAGTGGTAGAATTTAAAAGTGGAGACCTTTGATTTAAAATGGAAGTCTCATACCCTAGTTGGATTTAGTTCGTATTTAACTTCTTACCCAAAGGGAAGACTACCCCTAGGATACAGTGGTTAAGAAACCTATAAAAGGGGGAAATAGTTGTTAAATTTTTATATCTGAAGGATTGTAGAAGCAATCTGCCTTTAGCACACAGAAAAAGTACGGATTTTAGTACCCAGTTGCTTCAGGATTCAAGTTTTAGAATAATTTTTGGCGTGGGCTGTTTGAGAGGCCATATAGTCAAAAGAGTACTTATTATAATGTTACAGAGCTGAATTGAATCTTGGTTGATTTACATACTAGCTGTTTGATCTTAGGTAACTTAAACTGTAAGCCCTAATTTCCTCTGCTGTAAAATGGGGGCAATATTTTTTCTTGTAGAATTGTTGAGGGTACAGGAGGAGTTAATAAGGAGACCATTTTTAGTGTTCGGCCCTGACCCCATTCCGGTACTCTTGCCTGGAGAGTCCCATGGATGGAGGAGCCTGGTGGGCTGCGGTCCATGGGGTCGCTGGAGGTCGGACACGACTGAGCGACCTCACTTTCACTTTTCCCTTTTGTCCATTGGAGAGGGAGGTGGCAGCCCACTCCAGTGTTCTTGCCTGGAGAATCCCAGGGACGGGGGAGCCTGGCGGCCTGCCGTCTATGGGGTCGCACAGAGTCGGACACGACTGAAGCGACTTAGCAGCAGCAGCAGCAGCCCTGAAGTGGAGAGGTATGGTTTGTCCTTTCTTCCCTGTCATTACCTATAAGAGTAACTGTGTTAGTGATCTTCTAAGTAGTTGATATTAGGAGATCTTTTTTGAAAATGTGCCACCTTTTTCACAATAGATTTCCCTCAAAGTTCTCATCTGCCAGTTTTTGCCTTATACATTTTAAAGCTCAGTAGTGTGGTATATATACGTTTAGCATCCCTATGTCTTCAGGCAGTTATTTCTTTTATTTTTGTCTCTGGTAACTTTTTTTGCTCTGGAGTCTCCTTTAGTAGACTAATGTAGCCACTTCTGCTTTTTGTGGATAAATGCTTGCATCGTATTAGCATTCAACCTGTGTTGAATTTGAAGCGGGTTGCTGTTGGATCATGTTTTTCCATTATTCAGTCTGTCCATCTCTGTCTTTTGGTTGGTATATTTAGGCCATTCAAGGTGATTATTGATACATTAGTGTTTAAGTGTGCCACTTTATTAATCTGTTTTTCTGTTTCTTATATTTCTCTTCTTGCCTTCCTTTTGCTTGATTGTTTTTGTGATATCGCTATAGTGTTTTTTAGGGTAGGCCTTTGTATAGTTTTTGTAGTGTTTGCTCTGAGTATCACCATAGTGTATTGGTATCAGTATTTTACTATATGGAGTGTTTGCACAAATTTTGGTTCCTTTACTTCACTTTCTCCCCCAGCAATTTAAATGTCATGTCCTTATATATGCATGTGTGTTTGTTGGATTGTGATGTAAAATGTATTTTTTACATAAAAAAAGTTTGCAGGTCACTATAGTCAAATTAGACTGGCAAATAAAAGCACAAATTAACTTCACAAAAAATCATGTCCTGAGTATCTGATGGTGTTAAACTTTTTGTTTAAATTATCAAGTATGGTTTATAAGACTTGTGATGGTAAGGATAGCTTATTGAACATACCCATAGTATTGCTCATTTTTTTCTTCCTTCCTGCTGTTCCAGATTTCTCTTTTTTTTTCAATTTCCTTTTTGTTTTAGGACCGTCCTATAGGCAGTCTTAAGATTTCATCTTATGATGTCTTTATTTCTCCTTTATTTCTGAAAGATAGTTTTTATTGGATAGAGAATTCCTTGTTGATACATCTTAGTACCTGAAAACTCTTGTTCCACTTCCGTTCAGCTTTCATAGTTTCTGATTAGAAGTCTGTTGTCATTCAGATTGATGTTCTCCATAGGTAATGCATCATTTCTCTTGGGCTGCTTTTAAGTTTTTCCTTTGTCTTTAGTTTTCAGAGGTTTAATCATGAAGTATCTTGGTATGACTTCTTTGAGTTTAACTTGTTTGGTAGTTGCTAAGCTTCTTGAATCTGTTGGTTTTTGTGTCACCAAATTTAGGGAGTTTTTAGTAATAATTTCTTCAGGTACTCTTTCACACACACCTCTTTTTTATCCACTTTCAGGACTCCAATGATACAGATGCTGGATCTTTTGTTATTACATAATTCTTTTAGGCTTTTTTTCCCCAGTGTCTGTTCTCTATGTTCAGACTGTGTAAATACTATTTATTTGTTCTTAATTTCCCTAATTCTGTCCTCTGTCATTTTCACTCTACTGAGTGACTTTCACTTTCACATAGATCCCATCCAGTGAGGTTTTGTTTCTAATGTTATATTTTTAAGTTTTATAATTTCCATTTGTTTGAAGAGAATTTGAAATTGATTTTTGAAGCATTTTTATGTTTGGTGCTTGAAATAATTGTTACACCATTCTATATCTGAGTTAATCTTCGGATTGATGTCAGTTGGTTGTCTTTTCTAATTCACATTGTCAGTGTTTTGACTCTTTGGATGATGGATAGTTTTTGATTGTTTCCTTGATACTTTGTCTTTTATATTAGGAGAATGCAGGCCATATTGATATCTTTTATTCTAGCAGATGATAACCCTGTTTAGATTTAGCACATAGGTCCTGGCCGACCTTTGTTGGCCTCAGTTCCAATGACAGTTTGATTCATAGGGCTTCTGTGCTGATTTTTGGTCTGTTGGTTTATGTCTTGCTACCAGAACTCTTACTTGTCTCTCTCTATGCTGCCGAGGAGAAGGGATTTCCCCAGGCTCAGGGTCTCTTGGTGAGAGGTGGTGGTGTCATCCCATATGGAGGACGAGACTGTGTTGGATGGACAGTGGCTGTAGCTGTCTCCTCTCTATCTGTGCCCCCTGACTTCCCTGGTGTGTCTTGGTGGGAGAGGAGACTCAGCACCACTGTGGCCAAGAGACTCTTTGTGGCTGAATCCTTTTTGCTTGTGCCTGTGGCTGCTGTGGCATCTTGAGGAAGATGAGAAGCATTTCAGGCCATGGATAGAAGCCATTTCCTGAGCTGGCTGTTTCTGTGTTTGCCCTGCCTCACCCCACCCACGCACCACCACCCCCCATCCCCAGTGAGAGAGGGGAGTCTCAGGCTCACGGGGCATGGAGACATCAAGGAAGGCCTTGCTGTCCAAGGCATCTAACCTCTTGTTGTCGCAGTGGCCCTAACTTGTGCCACTTGGATGCCGCCGTGTCCCTGGGTGGGATGTGGGAGTCTCAGGCGAGTGGGGTGGGACACTACCTCCTAAGGCCACTTGTCAGTCTGGTCTTGCTGGTGGTGGACTCTCAGGGGAGTGAGGGGCTTCCTGGGCTGCCTTTCTGTTGGGTGGGGTCTCATAATGTGTCCTCCCATTGTGTTCCTCTGATTCTGGGTCCCCAGTCCTCCCAACTCTCTTCCTCTCACTGCTGCATTCTCACCACCCTCCAGAGCTCTCCTGGTTGGCTCTTGCTTTATTTCCAGGGTTTGTATTGATTGATAGTTGTTTTTAGGGAAGAGGAACAGAGAGAAATGCTTTGTGACTTAAAAGTTGTGTTCCTGTATTATTTTGTGAAGTTGGTTTTGGTTGTATTTTACCATGGTAACATTTATGTATAGTTTAAAAAGTTAATTGGTGGTGAAAGGCTTATGATAGTCACTGTGGCTGTCTACCAGTCACCTTCTCCCAGCCTCTCATTCCACCAGCAGTTACTTTATACTCTTTTAACTGTTTCTTGTATTTACAAATCTCCATTATTACAGTGACTGTATTCCTGACTTGTGTCAACATCTGAAATGACTTGACTTCTAATTCAGTTCAGTTCAGTCACTCAGTTGTGTCTGACTCTTTGCGACCCCATGGACTGCATGTGCCAGCCTTCCCTGTCCGTCACCAACTCCCAGAGTTTGCTCAAACTCATGTCCATCACATCCGTGATGCCATCCAACCATCTCATCCTCTGTCGCCCCCTTCTCCTCCCACCTTCAATCTTTCCCAGCATCAGGGTCTTTTCCAATGAGTTAGTTCTTTGCATCAGGTGGCCTTCTAATACCTTCCTTGATTTCAACCCCAGCCAGAACAGAACAAGATGCTCCTGCCAGGTTCGTACAGTACTCTACTTCCCCTCACAGCACATAGTGTACTTGACTAATTACTCATCTTCTCGTTAGACTTTAAATTCCATAAGTAGAGTGGCAGTGATGGCCAGATTTTACCCTGATACCTGGCCCCATGAGATTAGTGGGGAAGTGTTTTATTCTCTTTCCCTTTCTGGAAGACATTTTGTAAAGTTGGTGTTACTTCTTTAAATGTTTGGTAGAATTTTCCAGTGAAACCATCTGGACCTGGAGATTTCTTTTTCAGTTTGGTTCAGTTCAATCGCTCAGTCGTGTCCGACTCTTTGTGACCCCATGAATTGCAGCACGCCAGGCCTCCCTGTCCATCACCAACTCCCGGAGTTCACTCAGATTCAAGTCCATGGAGTCAGTGATGCCATCCAGCCATCTCATTCTCTGTCATCCCCTTCTCCTCCTGACCCCAATCCCTCCCAGCCTCAGAGTCTTTTCCAGTGAGTCAACTCTTCCCGTGCTTTCAGTTTCTTTAAAAATTATTGAGCTATTCAAAGAATCTGTTTTATATTTGGTGAATGGTGACAGTTTGTGCTCGTGACCAGTTGGTTCATTTTAGCTAAGTTGCTGTATTTATGTGTATAGACTTGTTTGTAGTATTCCCCTATTTTCTTTTTGCTGTTACTGCATTTAGATGTTGGTGGTTTGTGCCTTCACTTTTTTTTGTTGTTCGTTCTTGCTAGAGATTTGATCTTTTCAAAGATCCATCTTTTATTTTACTTATGTTTTCTAGTTTTCTTTTT
Organism: Oreotragus oreotragus; assembly: GCA_006410675.1. NCBI lineage: Eukaryota > Metazoa > Chordata > Mammalia > Artiodactyla > Bovidae > Oreotragus > Oreotragus oreotragus. The sequence continues at coordinate 450,402 of SJYX01023906.1, read as the reverse complement.
CCAACTTCACTAATTTCTGCTGTTTATTTTTTTCTACATTTGTTTACATTATATTCATTTTTCTCTTCTCATTTCTTAAGGTGAGATCTTAGATTATTAATTAGAGACTTTTCTTTTATAATGTAAATACTTATTGCTGTAAATTTCCCTCTTGGCACTGACTTACCTGTGTCCAACAAATTCTTGTGTTTTGATTTTCTCTGAGACATCCTCTTTGACCAGTGGATTGTTTAGAAATGAGTTTGGAAAATTTACTGTTATCTTCTAGCATGATTTTTTTTGTGATCAAAGAACACAATTTGTATGATTTCAATTATTCTAAATTTGGTGCAGTTTGTTTTGTGACTGAGCATATGATCTATATCAGTAGAAATCCTGGGGCTCTTGAAAAGAAAGTACTTTGTGCTGTTGTTGGGTGAAATGTTCTGAAATGCAGTTAGATCCTGTTAATGGTGTTGGAGAAGGCAGTGGCAACCCACTCCAGTACTCTTGCCTGGAAAATCCCCTGGACGGAGGAGCCTGGTAGGCTGCAGTCCATGGGGTTGAGAAGAGTCGGACACGACTGAGCGACTTCACTTTCACTTTTCACTTTGAAGCACTGGAGAAGGAAATGGCAACCCATTCCAGCATTCTTTCCTGGAGAATCCCAGGGACGGGGGAGCCTGGTGGGCTGCCGTCTGTGGGGTCTCACAGAGTCAGACACGACTGAAGTGACTTCGCAGCAGCAGCAGTTAATGGTGTTGAATTCTCTCCTTGCTGGTTTACTGTCTGGTTGTTGAGGGTGGATAGTTGGTCTCTTAACTGGAATCATGGATTTATCTGTTTCTCCTTGTAGTTTTATCAGTTTTTGCTTCACATATTTTGCAGGTCTATTTTTGGTGCATTCATGTTGGGATTGCTTATATTCTTGATGGACTGACATTTTTATTATTATGAAATGTCCCTGTCTGTTGCTAGTAATTTTTTTGCTGTGATGTTTGCTTTAACTAACGTTGTTATAGCCACTCCTGCTTTCTTTGGATTGATGTTTGCCTGGCACATAATTTTCCATCCTTTTACTTTCAACCTGCTTTTAGTAAAGCGAGTTTCTCTTCGTTGATGTGTGGTTGGTTATACGGTTTATCCACTCTGCCATTGTGTGTCCTTGAGCTGATGCATTTAGAACATTTACATTCAGTGTAGTAATTGATTAGTTAGGACTTACACCTACCATTTTACTTTCTGTTTTCTGTTTCTCTCTTTTCTCTCTTTTCTTTTTCCTGCCTTTTTTAACAGTCACTTGAGCCTTTTTTAGAATTCCATTTTGATTTACTTATGGTGTTTTACATTGGATCTCTTTGTATAGACACTATGTAGCAGTAGTTCTACATGTTATATTACACGTACATAACTCATCACAGTATACTCCTGCTGATATTTCATCAATTTGAGTAAAGTGTATAATCCTTACCTTACATCCTTTTATTCCCATCACTGGTAATGTAATTATGGGCATACCTTGTTTTATTGTGCTTTGCAGGATTGTGTGTGTGTTTTTTTTTTTAACAAATTGAAGGTTTGTGGCAACCCTGCATTGTCAGTTGATGGTTAGCATTTTTAAGCAATAAAGTATTTTTCAGTTAAGGCATGTACTTTTTAAAATACATAATGCTAAAAAAAAAAAATACATAATGCTATGGCACACTTGGTAGACTTCAGTACATTGTGAACATAACTTTTATATGTACCAGAAAACCAAAAAATTTATTTGACTCACTTTATTACCATATTCGCTTTATTCCAGTGGTCTGGAACTGAACCTACAGTATCTCTGAGGTATGCTTGTGTCTTGTAAAATTATATGTAAGTTTTACATATATGAAAGTAGTAACATATTTCCCTAACATACAGTTAGAACTGCTCATCAATATTAGAAGTTTTGCTTTATCTCTCAAATATAATTTAGAAAACATAACAGGAGAAGGACAGCTTATTGTAATGATTCATATTTTTGCTACTTCTGTTCTTATTTCCTGGTATACCAAAACTATTTTCTTGTTTCTGTTCTAAGAATTGAATTCCTTGGCTATACTTTGAGCATGGGTCTGCCGAAAACAAATCTCTTAGTTTTTCTTCATCTGAGGATGTCTTATTTCCCCTTCATTCTGAAGGATATTTTCATCATATATGCAGTTTCAGGTTGACAGTTCTCTCAGCACTTGAAAAATGTTATGTCACTTCTTTTTGGATTCTATGATTTTTGATGAGAAATCTGAGATCATTGGAATGATTTCCATTGTAGGTACGGTATTTCTCACTAATTTCAAGCTTTGTCTTTGGTTTTCAGTAGTTTGATTTTTATGAGCCTTAGCATAGATTTGAGTTTATACTGTTTCACTTAGTTTCTTGAATCTTTTGTCAGTTAGAAGTTTTCAGCATTTATTTATTTGAATACCTATATCTGGACAATCTTTCATCTCTTCTGCTGATACTCTAGTGACATCTTGTGAGAGCTTTTCTTTCAGTCCCACTTGGTCATAAGTTCTGTTCATTTTCTGTTGAGATGGGGGATTTCTGTTGTTCCATCTTCAAGCTCATTGATTTTTTTCTCTGTCTCCTTCATTCTGCTGCTGAGCCTGTCCATTCAGTTTTTAAGTCTTATTTTTTTTTCTAGTTTCAAAATTTCCAGTTGATTCTAATTCATATTAGCTGATTCTTTGCTTAGTTTTTCTAATTTTTTCTTATGTTTCAAGCATGTTTGTATTGCCCTTTGAAACACTTTAATGATGAATGTTTTAAAACTCCTGTTAGATAATTTCAGCATCTGAATCTTTTTCATGTTAGTATCTTTTGAGTCTCTTCTCATTCAGGTTGAGGTTCATTGGGTTTTGGTATGAGTGATTTTTTATTGTATCCTGGACATTTTGGTGTTGTGCTGTAAGACTGAGGATCTTATTTAATTGAGAAGGAAATTGCAACCCACTCCAGTACTCTTACCTGGAAAATTCTACGGATGGAGGGGCCTGATAGGCTACAGTCCATGGGATCACAAAGAGTCGGACACAATTGAGCAACTTCACTTTCTTTCTTTCTGTAGTTCCTTTTGGAGAGGGAAATGGCAACCCACTCCAGTGTTCTTGCCTGGAGAATCCCGTGGACGGAGGGGCCTGGTGGGCTACACACAGTCTATGGGGTTGCAAACAGTCNGAGTCGGACACAATTGAGCAACTTCACTTTCTTTCTTTCTGTAGTTCCTTTTGGAGAGGGAAATGGCAACCCACTCCAGTGTTCTTGCCTGGAGAATCCCGTGGACGGAGGGGCCTGGTGGGCTACACACAGTCTATGGGGTTGCAAACAGTCAGACACGACTAAGCAACTAACGCACACACACCCCTTACTTAAGTCTTCGGTTTTATCAGTCTCTTTTAAAAAGAGACTCATGCTGAGAACAGATGGCTATTGTCTGATTATCTCTAAAATATTAGTGAATTTCTTGGTAGAGGAAACACAGTTTTTGGGTTTTTTTTTAGTGTTAGTTTTCTCATTGAGTGTCTACACACATTTTTCTCTGAATCTAAACAATTTTACAATTATTATGATAATAGATATTTTACTGTTTTCCTTTTCTGTGATGGTCTGTAATTAAAACCTTTTTTTAAAGTACAGAATGATTCTTAAGATAGCATTTATCAAAGTACCCAGGTCCAGGATTCCTTGGAATCAGAGACATATTCTTATAATACACAGCATTTCCTTTAAAAGAACTATTTCATGCAAGTTTATAAAATGCTTTATACTTACCAGAATAGAAATGTTTTGCTTAACTTTCTAAACTGACAGTGTGCATGAAGATAAGAGTTGGTGATTGGAATAGCACCTTTTGGGCAGCTGGAGTATGTGTCCTTAGCTTAACTGGCCTGCTTGTCTGTAAATTTCTGGATTGGCATTTACATACATTAGATATTGTACCATTAACTCTGGAGGCTAGTGGTAAAGAATTCACCTGCCAATGCAGGAGACAAGAGGTGTGGGTTTGATCCCTGAGTCAGGAAGGAAAGAAATGGCAACCTGGAGGAGGAAATGGCAATCCAATCCAGTATTCTTGTCTGGCCATAGACCAAGGAGCCTGATGGGCTGTAGGGGGCCCAAAGAGTTACATGACTGAAGTGCCTTAGCATGCATGCACCATTAACTAATTCAGAAGTTTGTCTCAATATATGTATGCTACTGCTAAGTCACTTCAGTCGTGTCCGACTCTGTGTGACCCCACAGACGGCAGCCCACCAGGCTACGCCGTCCCTGGGATTCTCCAGGCAAGAACACTGGAGTGGGTTGCCATTTCCTTCTCCAATGCATGAAAGTGAAAAGTGAAAGTGAAGTTGCTCAGTCGTGTCCGACCCTCAGTGACCTCATGGATTGCAGCCTTCCAGGCTCCTCCATCCGTGGGATTTTCCAGGCAAGAGTACTGGAGTGGGGTGCCATTGCCTTCTCCGCAATATATATGTATAGTGTTGGTGTAATTTCTTATTCCAGAAATTGGTGTTCAGTTTTTATAGAACATTCTATAAGAGGAATCAGTAGGTCAGTAAAGCCTGACTCTTGGCCCTGTTGCTTGTTTTTGCTCCTGATGTCAAGGCATGCTGCTCCAGCACTGGTCCTTTAATTTTTTTTTGTCTTTAAAACTATTCCCCTGTTCATCTCTACTGCTGTAGGAGGGAAGGAATTCTAATTTCTCACTAGTTCGTACAGTTTTGTTGCTTATTAACGACTCGAGTACATCAAGGCTGTATATTGTCACCCTGCTTATTTAACTTATATGCAGAATACATCATGAGAAACTGGGCTGGAAGAAGCACAAGCTGGAATCAAGATTGCTGGGAGAAATATCAATAACCTCAGATATGCAGATGACAGCACCCTTGTGGCAGAAAGTGAAGAGGAACTAAAAAGCCTCTTAATGAAAGTGAAAGAGGAGAGTGAAAAAGTTGGCTTAAAGCTCAACATTCAGAAAACTAAAATCATGGCATCTGGTCCTGTCACTTCTTGGGAAATAGATGGGGAAACAGTG
>SJYX01023906.1:433292-444198 GCA_006410675.1 Oreotragus oreotragus | reverse complement strand
CTCATGCGAATAGTTGACTCATTGGAAAAGACTCTGATGCTGGGAGGGATTGGGGGCGGGAGGAGAAGGGGACGACAGAGGATGAGATGGCTGGATGGCATCACTGACTCGATGGACGTGAGTCTTGAGTGAACTCCGGGAGTTGGTGGTGGACAGGGAGGCCTAGCGTGCCGCGATTCATGGGATTGCAAAGAGTCAGACATGATTGAGCAACTGAACTGAACTGAATGACTCATCGCAACACAGTTGAACTTGGAAGCTGTATTTGATGAAGAAAATATACATTTTCTATAGCATTTCATTGCCTTTTTTTCTTTATTAACATGTAGGCAGAAAGGGAGTGTTTATTTTTCTTAAAGAAGGTTTAAGCAGTAGGCAGATTTTAAGTGTTTTTCTCCCTTTAATATCAGTTGACTTCTCAGAAATGTTTCTCATCAAAATGGAAACAATAAGGCTGTTGGATACTTAAGATAAAAATGTGAGTTTAAGATAGTTATTGTACTGACCTACTTTTACTTGGATACATGTAAATTATGTGCCTTCCAGTACTTGAATGTTTTGTTGAAAGTTTCTAGTTTTTTTAAACCTTTGGCAGCGGTGAAGAGAGCTGTCGTTAGTTTTTAGCATGGTGGTACTCTTGGGTTCGGTATCATCCATTCTGTCGCCTTTGTTCACATTGTTTTTACTCATTAAAAAAAAAACAAGTTTCCCGAATTATACTTAATTGCTGGAAACGTTGATTTTTCTTGAGTGACAAACCAATTAAGTGTGTATGACACCAGGCAACAAAGACACTTAAGATTCTCTGCTTATCTTGTCTCTGAAAAAATCCATTATTCATCATCTTATTGTTTTTAAATACTGAGGTAAAATTTTCAATACAATAGGAAAATTGCTTTGGAAATGGAATAAATTGCTTGCCAGTTCAAAGGCTCCCTTTCTGAAGTTGAGGTTACTAAACCTGATGTTGCTTATATTCATTATCTTTCATTGTACTGCTTTTCTGGCATTAAACATGATAAGATTGTGACTTTTGCTAAAATGCAGCATAATCACTAAAAGAATTTAATGAAAAAGACTAAAAATCTCCTTTTGTATACTATGTTATAATATCTGTAAGTGGTGGTTTGAATTTTAATTGCATTTTCTATAAATATCCATTTTCTGGTTGACTTTTAAAAGAGGTGCTTTTACACAGAAGTAAGGAAAAGGAACTTTTGAGAGGAAAAATATTAATTCTGTTTCGGATTGTGTACTTTTTGCCTAAACCATCTAACGTGATAGGTGGCTTGCTTTAAGGATGTTCCATGGTGGAATTGAGAGTAATTGGAGTGGTTTGTAGATTTGATGAGAGATGAAGACAAGTATCCTTTCGATTAGGGGAGTGAAGTGTTCAAGACGGGTGTCAGTAGTGACTGCCGCTTCTCCGGACATTTGATTTAAGCAGAGGTCTTCTGTCTTCTTGGCTTTAGTAATGATATGGTATTCCATCATGAATTAAGCAACTCTAATTGTTGATATGAAGGCTTTCCCATGCTTTTTGGGTAACTAGCATAGCATGGTGATCATCGTCTTTGTAGATATATCTTACATATATTTTTAATTTTCATGAGATAATTAGAAGCTGTGGTTAAAGTTAAATTACATTACAAAAAAAGAAAAAGGCTTTCTATGCATCTTCACAAATTATTCTCCCAAAAAGTTGTTCACTTTCTTACAGCAATTAAGAGTGCCTGGTTATCCAAGAATGTTGGCTGTGCCAGATGTTAAGAATTAATTTTTTTCAGTTATTTTAATTTGTATGTTTTAAGAGTCCTTTTTGAAAATGAAAATTATTCCCAGGCTTAAAACCTTTCATTGTCTTCCTCTGCTCACTGAGCGCTTCATTTCGGTTTCCCAGATCGTGAGGCTCACTCGCTCCAGCCACACTGGCTCTCTCCCTTCCTGCAGTCCTCCAAGCTCCACAGCCCCTTCTCTGCCTTCCTAGACCTTCGTGTGGTTGGCTGCTTTTCATCCAGGTGTCACTTGTTGAGACTCAGTTTCCTTGATGATCTAGGGAGACTCTTCCTGTCGCTTCCAGTCTTATCACTTCCTTTATTGTCTTCCTAGCACTTTTTCCATTGAGTGTCCTTTGAGTCCCTGAGCTGTGTATCGCAGGAGCTCTGTTGCCTCTTTGCTTCTGTACCTGCAGGGACATTGCTAGCACGTAGTGGGCACTCAAGTGTGTGTTGAAAGAGTTGGAGTTCCTAATGTGGTGGAACGTGATTTTCTTAGTTGTTTTTTTTTCCTTTGTTAATTGTCTTTGCTCATCTGTCATTCGAGACATTTGCTTTTTTATCGATTTGAGAGAACTGCCTATACAAATCATTTTTCTGTTATACGCTGCATTTATTCCCCCTGGTTGCTTGTTTCTTTTAAGATGTTCTTCTTTGATGATGCAGAGGTATGTAGGTATGACCTACATTGTACCTGGCTATAGTAAGGACTCAGTAAACATCAGCCATCCGTTTCCCTGAGCTTCTAGTCTTAAGAGGCCTTCAGGGGTTCTTTCCCCAATACTCTGGCTGTCTAGTTGAGCAGCCCACTCCCCATATTCACTCTCTCGAGTGAATTTGCCCTGTGTGTCAGGGTCAGACTCTCTCTGGCAGCCAGCAGGACGATAAGGGGAAAGGGCCTTATGGTAAGTTCAGGCAAGACTGCATTGTAGGAATTACCTTGACAGGCCGGGGATGTGCGTAGTGATGAGGGAATATCCATCTGCCAGTGGTTTCTTGGCTGCCAGGGAGCAGGGTGTTATCAACAATAACTATAGAAAAAAAATTTTTGTTGTTTCATTGACTGTTCTGAAGGCTTTGACTGTGTGGACACAACAAATTGGAAACATTCTTAAAGAAAAGGGAATACCAGACCACCTTACCTGTCTCCTGAGAAACCTGTATGCAGGTCAAGAAACAACAGTTAGAACCAAACATGCAACAACAGACTGGTTCAAAATTGGAAAAGGAGTATGTCAAAGCTATTTATTGTCATCCTCCTTATTTAACTTATATGTGGAGTACTTCATGAGAAACGCTGGGCTGAATGATCACAAGCTGGAATCAAGATTGCTGGGAGAAGTATCAACAACTTCACATAGACTGATGATACCACTCTAATGGCAGAAAGCAAAGAGGAACTAAAGAGCCTCTTGATGGGGGTGAAAGAGGAGAGTGAAAAAGCTGGCTTAAAAGTCAGCATTCAAAAACTAAGATCATGGCATCCAGTCCCATCACTTTATGGCAAATATTTGGGGAAACAATAACAGATTTTATTTTCTTGGGCTCCAGAATCACTGTGGATGGTGACTGCAGTCATGAAATTAAAAGACACTCCTTGGAAGAAAAGCTATGACAAACCTAGACAGCGTATTAAAAAGCAGAGACATCACTTTGCCAGCCAAGGTCCATCTACTGAAAACTATGGTTTTTCCAGTAGTCATGTATGGATGAGAGTGTTGGACTGTAAAGAAGGCTGAGTGCCGAAGAATTGATGCTTTCGAACTATGGTGTTGGAGGTGACTCTTGAGAGTCGTTGGACAGCAAGGCGATCCAACCAGTCAATCCTGAAGGAAATCAACCCTGAATATTCATTTGGAAGGGCTGATGCTGAAATTGAAGCTCCAGTACTTTGGCCACCTGATGCAAAGAGCGGACTCTTTGGAAAAGACCCTGATGCTGGAAAAGATTGAAGGCAGGAGAAGAAGGGAACAACAGAGAGTGAGATGGTTGGATGGCATTATCAACTCAGTGGACATGAGTTTGAGCAAGCTCTGGGAGATGGTGAAGGGCAGGGAAGCCTGGTGTGTTGCAGTCCATGGGTCACAAAGAATTAGACATAACATAGTGACTAAACAAGAGGCATAGGTAATATGAGTTACAACTTAACCACTTTTGTTGTTCAGTCACTAAGTCATGTTGATATTTCCCTTAGAAATCTTGATTCCAGCTTGTGAGTTATCCAGCCTGGCATTTTGCATGATATACTCGGCATATAAGTTAAATAAGCAGGGTGACAGTATACCGCCTTGACATACTCCTTTCCCAGTTTTGAGCCAGTCCATTGTTTCATGTCTGGTTCTAACTGTTGCTTCTTGTCCTGCATACAGGTTTCTCAGGAGCCAAGTGAGGTGGTCTGGTAGTCCCGTCTCTTGTCAGAATTTTTCCATTTTGTTGTGCTCACAGTTTGTTGTGCTTCAGTGTAGTCAGTGAAGCAAAAGTAGATGTTTTTTTGGAGTTCCCTTGCTTTTTCTGTGATCCAGTAGACGTTGGCAATTTGACCTCTGGTTCCTCTGCCTTTTCTGTCTAAATCCAGCTTGTACATCTGGAAGTTCTTGATTCATGTAGCTTCGTATGAGAAAGTTAGCTTAGTATGAGGAGAAAAGAAAAGTGTGATTAGTAGAACTGGGTCAGCTCTTACGCTGAGTGAAACCCTTAGCGTAGACAGAGACAGCGTGCCCCACCTCAGTGCTCTGATCTTTCCTCTCTCCAGGTACCAGCTGGAGGATGAGTCTGCTCACTTGGATGAAATGCCACTAATGATGTCTGAAGAGGGCTTTGAGAACGACGAAAGTGATTACCACACTTTACCACGAGCTAGGATCACACGAAGAAAGAGAGGCCTGGAGTGGTTTGTCTGTGGGGGATGGAAGTTCCTCTGTACCAGGTTTGTCTGCCCTCACTGCCTAACCTCCTGCTCAGCGAGGTTACATTGTTATTTATAAGCTTAGCTTCCCAGCACATTTGTTTCCATGTCAAACTAAAGAAGCCACTCTAAATGACATCCTGGAGAGTGTAAATAACCTTAGTCAAAACCAAACAGTGCTAATCCAAAAGGGACAGGAAGCCAAATTCACTTTTCTTGTCAGATGATTTAATATTTAAACCCTGGAGAAGGAAATGGCAACCCACTCCAGTATTCTTGCCTGGAGGATTCCATGGATAGAGGAGCCTGGCGAGCCCCAGTGCATGTTATCGTGAAGTGTTGGACACGACTGAGTGACTAACACTTTAAAAGATGGAGACAGTTAGTGACCCTGTAATTAAAACATGGTAAAATTGATTTTTGTCACTGTACTGATATTTGTAAATTGATACTTATAAATTGTGTTCCTTTCTTTTCCATCTATGATTTTATATGTACCCCTTGGCCTCTGTGGAGGATTGGTTCTAGGACCCCTGAAAAGTGAGAGTGATAATCACTCACAGGTATCCAACTCTTTGCTACCCTGGTCTGTAGCCTACCAGGCTCCTCTGTTCATGGATTCCTCCAGGGAAGAATACTGGAGTGGATAGCCATTCCCTTCTGCAGGGGATCTTCCTGACCCAGGGATCAAACCCAGGTCTCCTGTGTTGTGTTTACCATCTGAGCCTCCAGGGAAGCCCTCTAGGAGCCCTGCAGTTACCGGTCAATGGATGCGCAAGTCTCCTACATAAAATAGCCTAGTATTTGCGTGCAGCTAGACACATCTTCCTGTGTACTTCCTTGTTAGTATGTTTGTTTTTTCAGTTAAACATGTATCTTTTCAGGTTTTTTCTATTATAGGTTACTATAAGGTATAATATAGTTCCCTTTGTTGTATCCTTGTTGTTTATCTGTTTTATATATAGTAGTATATGTACGTTTATCCCAAACTCCTGATTTACCCCCTTCCTCACTACCCCTTGCTATCCTCTTTGATAACCTTAAGTGTGTCTTCCATATCTATGACTCTGTTGTGTAAATAGTTCATTTGCACCTTTGTGTAGCTTTGCACGTAAGCAGTGTCACATGATGTTTGTCTCTCTCTGACTGACTGCACTTAGTACGATAATCTCTAGGTCCGTTCATGTTGCTACAGATGGTGCTATTTCATTCTTTTTTATGGCTGAGTAATAGTTCATTGTATATGTGTCCCACGTCTTTATCCATTCCTCTGTTGGCGGACACTCTAGTTGCTTCCATGTCTTTGCTGTTGTAAACAGTGCTGCAGTGAACATTGGTGTGCGTGCATCTTTCCAAATTAGAGTTTTCTCCAGATGTATGCCCAGGAATGAGACAGCTGGATCATACGGTGACGGTAGTTTTTAAGGAACTTCCATACTGTTCTCCCTGAGCATCTCTAGCGGCTCAGACGGTGAAGAATCTGTCTGCAGTGCAGGATACCTGGGCATGGTCCCTGGCTTGGAAAGATCCCCTGAAGAAGGGAATGGCAGTCCACTCTAGTACTCTTGCCTGGAGAATTCCTTGGACAGAGGAGCCTTGTGGGCCACAGTCCATGGGGTCATAGAGTCAGCCACGACTGAGCGACTTTCAGTATACTGTTCTCCCTAGTGGATGTACTGGTTTACATTCCTACCAGCCGTGTAGGTTCCTTTTTCTCCACACCCCCTCCAGCATTTATTATTTGCAGACTTTTTAATGATGGCCCTTCTCACTAGTGTGAGGTACCTGTGGTACCTTTTATAAATCTGTTTTGAGCTGGATTGATCTGTTTTGAACTGGATTGGTCTAAGACAGTTTTCTCACTAGTGTAAGGTACCTGTGGTACCTTTTATAAATCTGTTTTGAACTGGATTCAGTTTTCTCACTAGTGTGAGTTACCTGTGGTACCTTTTATAAATCTGTTTTGAACTGGATTGGTCTAAGACAGTTTTCTCACTAGTGTGAGGTACCTGTGGCACCTTTTATAAATCTGTTTTGAACTGGATTGGTCTAAGACAGTTGTGTCAGACCTAGAAGCAGGGTCTGGAGATAGAAGTTGAGCGTTGTTGTTATTATTGTGATAGTGGAAGCCCCTCAACGATGACTTTCCTAAAAGCATCAGTAGGCGTGTGGCATAGGCCTATGACGGGGAAAGGAGTCGGGAGAAGGCTTATACTCCTTTTTTTTTAGGTGGCAGAAAAAATAAGGGAGGAACAGTGAAATCATGTTGGAGAAGATGACTTTTATCCGTGATTGGGACCATTAGTTCATTTAAGTTAGAAGGTGTCTGGGATACAGATGAGGACTAAAAATAAGAGAAAGTTTGTCATCCTTTGGTTGAGATCATCAGTAATCAACAAAAGAAGATCCATAATCATGCATTTGTATCAAACCTAGCATAATTTTATTACTCTTTGTCCATCAGGGCGGCTTGGCCATTACAGCACCAGCTGTGGAAGTGAGGTGGTGGTTACGGTGGGAATGGTGGCCAGTGTTGTCAGTTGAGGAGACAGCTGCAGTGGATGGGTTTGGGTGGAACTGTCTGATGGTGTGGCATCTGTTCCTCATTAGTGTGGGGTGGAGAAAGGAGTCGGACGCAAGCCCATGGTGCCGTCTGAGGTGCGCGTTCTCCCCGTGGTTGAAGCCAAGACCTGGAAGAGTCCCTGTCGTGAGAGCTAAGGGGAAAGCTAGGGGTGGAAGAAGAGTCTGACTTGACGAGCCAAGGCCCTTCCTCCTCTTTGCTCCTGGACTGGGAGAGGTACCAGGACAGGGCCTTGTGGTCTCCGTGCAGTAGGTTTTTGCCACTTTCCATTAGAGAACACCTCCCAAGGGAATCCTGCAGTGGAAATGAGCGCCTGTTGTGCGTGGAGGGTCGCTGGGTGACAGTGTTTCCACAAATGCATGATTACTCATCTTCCTTTGTTGAGTACTAATGATGTCTACCAAAGCATGAAAGTGTTTCCCTGGGTGAAGACTGAGGGCGTGGGGGCAGGCATGGACACAGGAAGCTGTGAGGACAGAATGTGGCCTCATGTCTGCAGTGTGGGCTCCACAAAGGCGGCCTGTGCTGTAGGAGTGCCAGCTCGCCTGTCTGGGGCATATATTTGCCAGGAATTGTGAGCATTAACAACACTGAATATACTGTTGAGTTATTTTTGGTCTCTTACAGGGCTTTGTTTTTACCAAATCGAACATAGGCACATTTTGGATTTCATTTGTAGTATTCCTTTTCTTACTGAAGATATATTTGAAAATACTGATGTTAGCAGCAAAAATACCCATGTTTTGGGGAAGTTAAAACAGCTGAGTAACATATACTTGACATGTATTTAAAGTCTTTATCTTAAGAAATGATGGTCACGTGGGCACAGCTGACTGAGCCGTCGTGGCAGCTTTACTCATGAGTGTCTCTTTCCATGTGGACCAGAGTGGCCTAAGACATGGCCACACTTCGTGTCCAGTAGACACCTGCTGCACCAGGAAATCGCTATAGAAATTAAAACTACCTTACAGGACAAAGTTTACAGTTAGCAACTTACATTGGTCTTATTTTCTTTATTTCTTATAGATTTCCAGCTTTGAATATTCATTAACCTTTTTATTTACTAAATACCACGGATTGTAACTCGTATGCTTGGGGCTTCCCTGGTAGCTCAGATGGTAAAGAATCTACCTGCAATGCAGGAGACCTGGGTTTGATCCCTGGCTTGGAAAGATCCCCTGGAGAAGGAAATGGCTACCCACTCCAGTATTCTTGCCTGGGAAATTCCATGGATAGAGGAGCCTGGCGGGCTACAGTCCATGGGTCGCAAAGAGTTGGACACAACTGAGTGACTAACACAATGATAAGACATTATAAAGTTGTGTTACTAAAATTATTAAGTGGTGGATCAAAAATAGAATTGTATAAAATTAGTTTAATTGCAGAAGAAAATGTTAGTGAATATTGTAGTAAAGGTAGCAAATAATATTAGTGAGCTGTAGATATTTCTGTGTATTTTTACTTGTAGATTCTGTGAGTAGTAAGGCTTACTTTAAAATTGTTCTTCTTCAGGGATTAAGTCAGCTTTAATTTCTTCATGGCTTAAGATCTGCCTTCTCATTTTTATTATTTGGGAAAAATTCCAACTCTGACAAATTTGATTCTGAAAAAATTTTTCTGTGATCTGTCTTCTAAACGTTTGAGTGTCCTCCACATGAGTTACTGTGATGCACTCAGATATGTAGTTCTGGGGGTGGAAGTGGAGCAATAATGTCTTTCTCAGGAGATTTACATTTCACTCCCTATAAAAAAATCACTTTGTCCCATGAAAGTGGAGCCCCTGAGTAGCATTTCCATATGAAGAGGCCTGTATCAAATGCTGGGATTATTCCTGGATCTCAATGGCCTCTACCCTCTCAGTTAACCTGCAGCACATTTGGAGTGCAGAAGCGTGGGAAAATGCAGATCTTTCAGGAGGACGCGAGTGCCTGGTTGCTTCTGGCTTGGTGACTGAAGATACTTGATGGATGGAATATTTATTTGTTTATTCAGGAAGCTCTAAATATTGGAAGTTACCTAATTATGGTCACTTAAAATTTTAGAAGACAGGATCTTGGTATGTAGATGCTTTATTTAATATGGGAGTACTACTTTGATCGTAGAGGCATCTGTGAAAAGTTACTAATCCTAAAATGTTTTTAAGTAAAAAGGATACTTTGTGCATTACTGAATTTAGTTTCAATTTGCATATAAATGGGAAAGTGCCTTCAGAGTGATGAGTCACTGAAACAGCCTCTGGACCCCTGCCCTTGCTCTGGGTGCAGGCTCCTGGCTTGTTCCAGGGGCAGCTCTCTGCTGTTCCTTCTCACTCACCAGTATTTACCAGTGTATTTTACTCTTGTTTCTTTGCCTTCAAAAATTGGTCGTGTTTACTTTCTGCCTTAGCTCTACAACTCCCTAAGACTTACATGTACTTTTTGATTACAAGTATTTTCTTTACTTGGTAGAACCTGTCTCTCACGCTGTCTTCTTTCTGCATAATCCAGTGGCAGTTCTGGTAGCGCCCCAGGCTTTTGTCCACTTATTTAATCTTGGCGACGCTACTGGACTTCATCAGTTCAGTTCAGTCGTGTCCGACTCTTTGTGACCCTATGTACTGCAGCACGCCAGGCCTCCCTGTCCATCACCAGCTCCCAGAGTTTACTCAAACTCATGTCCATTGAGTCAGTGATGCCATCCAACCATCTCAGCCTCTGTCGTCCCCTTCTCCTCCCACTTTCAATCTTTCTCAGTATCAGGGTCTTTTCAGAAGAGTCAGTTCTTCGCATCAGGTGGCCAAAATATTGGAGTTTCAGCTTCAGCATCAGTCCTTCCAATGAATATTCAGGACTGATTTCCTCTTGGATGGACTGGTTGGATCTCCTTGCAGTCCAAGGGATCTCAAGAGTCTTCTCCAACACCACAGTTCAAAAGCATCAGTTCTTTGGTACTCAGCTTTCGTTATAGTCCAACTCTCACATCCATATGTGACTATTTGAAAAACCGTAGTCTTGACTAGATGGATCTTTGTTGGCAAAATAATGTCTCTGATTTTTAATATACTGTCTAGGTTGGTCATAACTTTTCTTCCAAGGAGTAGGCCTCTTTTAATTTCATGGCTGCAGTCACCATCTGCAGTGATTTTGGAGCCCAAAATATAAAGTCTCTCACTATTTCCACTGTTACATATATTTGTCATGAAGTGATGGGACCAGGTGCCATGATCTTGGTTTTTTGAATGTTGAGCTTTAAGCCAGCCTTTTCACTCTCCTCTTTCACTTTCAAGAGGCTCTTTAGTTCTTCTTCGCTTTCTTCCATAAGAGTGGTGTCATCTGCATATCTGAGGTTATTAATATTTCTCCCGGCAATCTCGATTTCAGCTTGTGCTTCATCCATCCCAGCATTTCTCATGATGTACTCTGCATATAAGTTAAATAAGTAGGATGACAGTATACAGCCTTGACGTACTCCTTTTCCTATTTGGAACCAGTCTGTTGTTCCATGTCCAGTTCTAACTGTTGCTTCCTGACCTGCATACAGGTTTCTCAAGAGGCAGGTCAGGTGGTCTGGTATTCCCATCTGTTTCAGAATTTTCCACAGTTTATTGTGATCCACACAGTCAAAGGCTTTGGCATAGTCAATAAAGCAGAAATAGATGTTTTTCTG
>SJYX01023906.1:397968-431908 GCA_006410675.1 Oreotragus oreotragus | reverse complement strand
GGCACTCAGTCTGTCAGATCTAATCCCTTGAATTTATTTCTTACTTCCACTGTATAATTGTAAGGGATTTGATTTAGGTCGTACCTGAATGGTCTAATGGTTTCCCCCACTTTCGTCAATTTCAGTCTGAATTTGGCAATAAGGAGTTCATGATCTGAGCCACAGTCAGCTCCCATTCTTGTTTTTGCTGACTGTATAGAGCTTCTCCATCTTTGGCTGCAAAGAATATAATCAGTCTGATTTCGGTGTTGACCATCTGGTGATGTCCATGTGTAGAGTCTTCTCTTGTGTTGTTGGAAGAGTGTTTCCTATGACCAGTGCATTCTCTTGGTAAAACTTTATTAGCCTTTACCCTGCTTCATTTTGTACTCCAAGGCCAAATTTGCCTGTTACTCCAGGTGTTTCTTGACTTCCTACTTTTGCATTTCAGTCTCCTATAGTGAAAAGGACATCTTTTGGGAGTGTTAGTTCTAGAAGGTCTTGTAGGTCTTCATAGAACCGTTTAGCTTCAGCTTCTTCAGTATTACTGCTCAGGGCATAGACTTGGATTACCATGATATTCAGTAGTTTGCCTTGGAAACGAACAGAGATCACTGTTGCTTTTGAGATTTCACCCAAGTACTGCATTTCAGACTCTTTTGTTTACTATGATGGCTACTCCATTTCTTCTAAGGGATTCTTGCCCACAATAGTAGATATAATGTTAAATTCACCCATTCCAGTCCATTTTGGTTTGCTGATTCCTAATATGTTGATGTTCACTCTTGCCATCTCCTTTTTGACAATTCTTGGACTTTATAGCGACTCCCTAACCACCATTTTTTCCACTGTTAGTAGCAGAGTGTTATAAATAATTTAGTTATATTTTCAAAGGCTAAGATCCTTAGTTTTTTCTATACAGGATTATTAAGAAAAGATAAACTGTTGAATATGTGTTTTAAGCCTTTGGTATTTAATTTAGAGTTTATAGAGTACGACAGGCGGAGGTTACTGGGATGTTAATTTCATGTGCTGCTGATAGTGGTGTCGATACTGAGGTTTTTATTCTAGTAGATGTTTATAGTGTCATGTGATGAAGACCGTGGTTTTACATTTATAGAGCCTTTTACTGGTAGACCATGTTGATACCAGCATAAACTCTGGAAAATCCACATTTTTTCAGTTTTATATTTATTTTTCAAACACTGAGCTTGGCTGTCCTTTGTTCATCTTAAGACTTGTCTGACTTTTTGTACATTAAGCCATTAGATTAGATAGTCACATGTTTCAGAAGAAACTTCACGTCTGAATGCATTCCTGGCGGGTTTCTCCCGTGTCTGACGTGCACACCCTCCGAGCACCATTGTCCCAGCTGCCATGCTGCCTGCAGCGTGTTCCGTGTCCACCAGCCCTGCTCCATGGCCTCCCGGGGATGCTGGGAGTATGCTTGATCTCTGGTGATCAGTATTCTAGTCACTGGACAGGTGGCTGTCGAATCCTTGAAATGTAGATGGTGTGACTGAGGAACTGGACCTTTTATTTTACTGCTGCTGCTGCTGCTAAGTCGCTTCAGTCGTGTCCGACTCTGTGTGACCCCACAGACGGCATCCCATTGGGCTCTGCCATCCCTGGGATTATCCAGGCAAGAACACTGGAGTAGGTTGCCATTTCCTTCTCCAGTGCATGAAAGTGAAAAGTGAAAGTGAAGTAGCTCAGTCGTGTCTGACTCAGTGACCCCATGGACTGCAGCCCACCAGACTCCTCCGTCCATGGGAGTTTCCAGGCAAGAGTACTGGAGTGGGGTGCCATTGCCTTCTCACTAAGTAGTAGTAAGTAATTCACACTAAAATAGCCACACGTGGAGAATGGGTGCTTTATTAGACAGTACGTTTCTGTGACAGTGTTGTAAGGTTGGATAAGATGGTTGGATGGCATTACTGACTCGATGGACATGAGTTTGAGCTAGCTCTGGGAGTTGGCGATGGACAGGGAAGCCTGACATGCTGCAGTCCACAGGGTCACGAAGAGTCTGGCACTACTGAGCGGCTGTACTGAACTATAAGGTTGGAGAGCTAAAAACAGAAGGCTAAAAAGACATATTCAATAGTTTGTTTTTTCTCTATAACTCTGTATAAAAAAACCTAAGGTTACTAGACTTCCAGCATGTAAGTAAATCATTCATGACACTTTGCTACTAATGGTGACAAAGTAGGGGTTAGGGAACCTCTCTGAAGTCACCTGTGAGGTCACAAGGTCCACAGTGAGCTCCTGGCACAAGGCCCGCCTCCTTCAGGAAAGCACTGAGCTGTGTGCCTCTTTCCAGACCTAAGGTTTTCTGAGCCCAGCCAGGGCCCTGGTGGATATTCAGGAGGAATAAACACCTAGTGTATTCCCTCATACAGCATGTCTAAGTGTTCTTTGATGGTGATTTCCTTTTCACATGTGGTGCGCCTCATGCATCTGCATGCTGTCCTTGGTCAGGGGCCATGCTAGCCTTTTCTGTATCCTTCCAGTTCTGTCTAGCATGTGTGCTGCTAAAGCGACCACGGTGAAGTGATGTTTAAAGAATAACCGCTGAATGACTGGAGCAGAGGGAAGACCTGCCGTGAATGAGTCAGTTATTTAGTCACCCTCGTTCCATTATCATACCTTCTAAGACTGGCATTGTCACCTTAACTTTGTCAGAGTGAAGTTAGGCACACCTGCCTTCTCCTCCTGCTTGGTGGTTCTATTGCTCTTGGCTTCAGCCTCCCTTCCTAAATAAACCATTGTGAGTCTCTCTCTACATTTTGGAAATTTTAGTTAAACTGAATTGTTAATACTGAAGTTTAAATTCATGATTATTTTATGCTTAATAAAGATGAATTTGATACCTTTTCATCATTTTCTGAAGTATTTTAAGAAAAGTTCTCCCACTACGAGAGCTTTATACGAGAGTTCTCCCACTCTCATATAAAGCTTTATACTCTCTACTCAAATATAATGGCTGAGTAGACAAAGGGGACGTCCCAGGAAGGGGACGAGTTTGTCTCCCTGGGGCCCTGGCACTATTGGAGCAACAAAGGTAGATTTATCATTAAAATCTGTACCTCATAGGTGAAGGTAACTATATGAAAATATAGTCAAGCTTTTACTGTCATTTGCATAGCCCACTAAATGTTGGTATCCTTTCAGAATATTGCATTGAGTCATAAGTCTTAATTTTATATTAATGCTGCTAGAAAAATCATCTTTTAAAGAAGGAAAAAAGTGACTACCTAAGACAAAACGAGGATGCTGCTGCTGCTGCTAAGTCACTTCAGTTGTGTCCGACTCTGTGTGACCCATAGACGGCAGCCCACCAGGCTCCGCCATCCCTGGGATTCTCCAGGCAAGAATGCTGGAGTGGGTTGCCATTTCCTTCTCCAGTGCATGAACATGAAAAGTGAAAGTGAAGTCACTCAGTCGTGTCCAACCCTTAGTGACCCCATGGACTGCAGCCTACCAGGCTCCTCTGTCCATGGGTTTTTCCAGGCAAGAGTACTGGAAGGTCACGTTTTAATTAATTGATGTCTAAGAGCCTTTGTCAGAATCACCCAGTGGTGTATTGAGAATTACCAATAACATATGGTAATTCTTTTCTCAGTCAGTATATGCAGCATTGACTGCTTCAGAATGTTAGTGGTTTTATTTTGCCAGTGAGAGGGTCTAAACAGGGAAGGCAATTTGCCTGAGGTTCCAGGAGTCATCACACACTTGTATAAGCTCTTTCAGTACTTTTATGTCAAATTTAAATTAGTATAGCTGACCCATTTTAAGAAAGCCCTTACTACTTAACAGTAGATAAGCCGTTGGTATCTGGTAAATACAGAAACAATATTGGCTCTAGATATTTAGAATTAATTGTAAAACATTTAGAAAAGCCTACACAACACATATCTTTTGTTTCATGCAGTTGCTGTGATTGGCTGATAAATATTTGTCAAAGAAAGAGAGAATTGAAAGCTCGTACGGTGTGGCTTGGATGTCCGGAAAAGTGTGAAGAAAAACATCCCAGAAATTCTATAAAAAATCAGAAATATAATATATTTACCTTTATACCTGGGGTAAGATTGTTAAATTCTTGAAAATGCACTAGATATTGGAGATTACTAACTTTGTTCTTATTTTTTTTCTCTCATTAATTCTGTCATATCCAAATCAGAGACCTTTGAACCATGGGTATTTCAAATAATTGTGAAACAATTCATATACTTTTCTTCTTCTTTTTTTTTTTTCTTATATCTTATTAATAGCCACATAGTAGAGTTCAGCTCAAGAAAATTTATAGTCTGATTATTGCCTTCAGTTCCAGATAAACATCACATTTATATCATTGTAGAAATAATCACATAAAGCTAAATAAAATTACCAGAAAATAAGTCATAAATTTTGACTGGGAATTTGTTTGGAGGGAAATGTTGAGTGTATATAACGTTTAAAGCCTGCTAAGGCTGTCACTCAAGCGCATTTCTGGCTCTCTCTGGCGTCTCTGGGTCCTGTTGCACACTAGGTTTGTTTGAGCCCTCTGAGTGACTCTGGGGGGTAAGGGGTTTGATTCTAAATGCGATTTCACCCCTACTGCCATCTTGCTGGGGGTTCTCCTTTGCCCTTGGACGTGGGGTATCTTTTTAGTGGGGTCCAACATTCTCCGGTCCACAGTTATTCAGTAGGGAGTTGTAGTTTTGGAGTTCTCGCAGAAGAAGATGAGCCTCTTGATGAAAGTGAAAAAGAAGAGCGAAAAAGTTGGCTTAAAACTCAACATTCAGAAAACTAAGATCATGGCATCCAGTCCCATCACTTCATGGCAGATAGATGGAGAAACAGTGGCAGACTTTATTTTTTTAGGCTCCAAGATCCTGCAGATGGTAACTGCAGCCATGAAATTAAAAGATGCTTGCTCCTTGGAAGAAAAGTTATGACCAACCTAGACAGCATATTCAAAAGCAGAGACATTACTTTGCCAATAAAGGTCCATCTAGTCAAGGCTGTGGTTTTTCCAGTATTCGTGTATGGATATGAGAGTTGGACTATAAAGAAAGCTGAGCGTTGAAGAATTTATGTTTTTGAACTGTGATGTTGGAAAAGACTTAAGTCCCTTGGACTGCAAGGAAATCCAACCAGTCCATCCTAAAGGAGATCAGTCCTGAATATTCATTGGAAGGACTGATGCNCGACTCTGGGGGGTAAGGGGTTTGACTCTAAATGCGATTTCACCCCTACTGCCATCTTGCTGGGGGTTCTCCTTTGCCCTTGGACGTGGGGTATCTTTTTAGTGGGGTCCAACATTCTCCGGTCCACAGTTATTCAGTAGGGAGTTGTAGTTTTGGAGTTCTCGCAGAAGAAGATGAGCCTCTTGATGAAAGTGAAAAAGAAGAGCGAAAAAGTTGGCTTAAAACTCAACATTCAGAAAACTAAGATCATGGCATCCAGTCCCATCACTTCATGGCAGATAGATGGAGAAACAGTGGCAGACTTTATTTTTTTAGGCTCCAAGATCCTGCAGATGGTAACTGCAGCCATGAAATTAAAAGATGCTTGCTCCTTGGAAGAAAAGTTATGACCAACCTAGACAGCATATTCAAAAGCAGAGACATTACTTTGCCAATAAAGGTCCATCTAGTCAAGGCTGTGGTTTTTCCAGTATTCGTGTATGGATATGAGAGTTGGACTATAAAGAAAGCTGAGCGTTGAAGAATTTATGTTTTTGAACTGTGATGTTGGAAAAGACTTAAGTCCCTTGGACTGCAAGGAAATCCAACCAGTCCATCCTAAAGGAGATCAGTCCTGAATATTCATTGGAAGGACTGATGCCGAAGCTGAAATTCAATTCTTTGGCCACCTGATGTGAAGAACTGACTCTTTTGAAAAGACCCGGTTGCTGGGAAAGATTGAAGCGGGGAGGAGAAGGAGACGACAGAGGCTGAGATGGTTAGATGGCATCACTGACTCAGTGGACATGAGTTTGAGTAAACTCTGGGAGCTGGTGATGGACAGGGAGGCCTGGCGTGCTGCAGTCCATGGGGTCGCAAAGAATCAGACACAACTGAACTGAAGGCTGTCACAATCTAAGTAAAATAACTTTTTACACTAACATGACAGAGCAACAAAATATCTACAAGCACTTTTAGATTTATTTTCTACTTCATTATACATTTCAGGCCTTGTTTTATTATTATATCAGTGAAGGTGAAGTCGCTCAGTCGTTTCCTACTCTTTGCGACCCCTTGGACTGTAACCTACTAGGCTTCTCCGTCCATGGGATTCTCCAGGCAAGAATACTGGAGTGGATTGCCATTTCCTTCTCCAGGGGATCTTCCTGACCCAGGGATCGAGCCCGGGTCTCTCACATTGGAGGCAGACGCTTTAACCGCTGAGCCACCAGGGAAGCAGTTATCTTTAATTAGGTATTATGCTAACTTTAAATTCTGAAATTTAAATATTTATTCCTTTTTGTTGTTGCCAGTGATATTTTTGTCTTAAATTATAAAGCTGAGATTATATGTATTTAGAGTAGTTGATTTATTTTTGCCTCATTCCCTATTTTAATAGATTTATCTTTCTAAAGGCAAAAGAAAGCTGGTGCTGATTATTTTTCCATTATCAAAGTTTTTAACACGTTTTAAGTATTAGGTCTTACGCTGTTTTGTAAAAAATACTCAATTATGTGAAATGAGGGCTGCTTTAGCTTTTCATGTTTTTTATTTAAATAACCATGCTGACTGTATATTGGGCATTGATTAGCATCACTCTCCGCCCCCATCCATCCAGTAGTTGTCAGATGCTTGATGTCCAATATGTTTCTTTATTAAAACACGCAAAACTAATGCCTCCATAATTAAAAGACTGCTCTTTTGTCAGGACAATAAAATGTAAGCTGTCTTCCAGGCAGAAAAATATTCTCATATTTATTGAATGAAGCTGCTGTTTTCGCCTTAGGTTAGAGTCTTGATTGCAGTGTCCAAGGGGGCAAGTGCAGCTTAGTTTTTGATCTGAATGAGTTCACACAGCCTTCAGGATGGCTGTCCTGAAGAGACCTGTTGATGTGTCTGTACCACTGTTACCGTGGGAATGACTTTTTCCTTAGATTATCTCTTAAATTAGTCTTTTCATCTAAAATGTAGTNGGGGGGCAGTGCAGCTTAGTTTTTGATCTGAATGAGTTCACACAGCCTTCAGGATGGCTGTCCTGAAGAGACCTGTTGATGTGTCTGTACCACTGTTACCGTGGGAATGACTTTTTCCTTAGATTATCTCTTAAATTAGTCTTTTCATCTAAAATGTAGTATTTTAGAAACATTTGGTAATTGCACAGTAGGAATTCTATGCCATTTTTAGCACAAATGGCAGTTTCTGAATTGCTAATAGATATAATTTATGCTAACTGAGATTTTAAAGAAATCACTGAGGAAAAAGAGAGCTTTCTTTCCTGCTGAGATTAATTTATGAAATGATTCAAAACATTTTAGACAGCAATTGAATGTGATTATAAATATAAACGTGTTATCAATGTAACTGATTTTTCAGTCACACATAATTGTGTGATGATGTATACAGCTTCATTATATAAAAACTGTGATTCCAGCCTCTTTAAGTCAACAATAAGGACTTAACCCATTGCTCTGCCCTTGTTAAAATTTCCATGCATTCCAAGTTGTATTTTAAAATGGCATCCAAGGAGATTTTGATTTACAGTTTGCAAGTTTGTAAGTTTCATTATAATTGTAGTGTGCTATTTAAGGTATTCCCATCTATAAACACGAGTTTTGTTCCATTTTGATTTTCAATTTAAATCTAATAAGTGAGGCATTTGTGAATAGAAGTCTGTTAATATACTAGATCTTGGATTTCCTTAAGGATTATTCTGTCTGAATTAAGAAACAAAAATGAAAATACAGGATTTGCATTCCTAAAAGATGCTATTGAATGATGATTTTAATTTAGTTTATTTTTGAAAATATTGTTTAAAATCAACTACCAAGAGACTGTAAAGAATATACAGGTAGTTTTCTTCATAAAAATTGGTCTATAATTTACATATTTTTATATGTTTTCATTTCTTATACTTTGAGGGAAGTAAATGCAAGAGATTAGTGTTTTTTTTTACGTCTCTGAATGATTTGCTTATCCCTATAAATTATTCGCTTATTCACTGGATCTTTGTGAAGCTACCTAATGTTCACATTCAAAAAATGTGGCTGTCATGTTTGAGTGTTTACCACTTCATAAATATAAGGTTGCACCACTTTCCTAAAAGATTTTCTGAATTTATGACTTACTAACATTGGGAAGGTTTTCCTGTGAGTCTTGGGTGATATGCATATAGAGACTTACGGAAGATGAATGTGGAAGACTGCATACAAAGAAACAGAAAACGAAAAGGTTTAACATAGTTGAAAGTTCTGTTTTTTTCAGTTTATTTTAAATATAATTTGAGGTAATCTTAGTTCTTTTTTGTGATTTAGTTATTAGAAAGTCATGGTCAAAATTAAGTTTATTGTGACTCAGTATATTCTCACTGTTGGTGGAAATAGATATTATGCTGATTTTAATTAAGGTATGAAACATTTTTTTTGAAGAGATTGTATTGATTTTTTTTCTTTTTCTTTTTAGGTTTTATATGAACAATTCAAGTTTTTCTTGAATCTCTATTTTCTGATAGTATCCTGCTCACAGTTTGTACCAGCACTGAAAATAGGGTATCTCTACACCTACTGGGCTCCTCTGGTAAAAAGAAAAGATTTTGAAATTAAGTTAAATTTTTAAGTATTTAAAATACAGTTTTAAGAGTTCAGGTGTTTAAAAGATAAATTGATCAGATTTTTGAAATGTGACACTGTTGCTGTGTGTCACTGCACTTTGTTAAAGGGTTTCTAGAGTCCTCTGCAGCCCTCTAGCTAGGTTGGCTGGAGACATTACAAAGCACTTCTGCTGGTGGGGCTGGGGGTTCTCTTGGGCCCCAGCGGGGCAGCTCCATGTCCCAGCCCAGCTCCGTCCTGTGCTGGGAGAGAGCAGGCGCCCTGTGCAGAGTAGGTGTCGGGCAGAGGGCACAGTAGTCGCATGATGCTGCTGGAGCGTGTGGACGTGCGGCTGTGGTGGGAGGGGCCCACGGGGTGGTGGGCTGTCGGGTTTCCTCCTGAGTGGGATGGGGCCCGTGTCTGTGTGTGCACGGGTCACTTGATGGGGAGCCCTCAGGCTGACCCCGCAGTCCTGACCAGCCACACGGCCGTGCAGAGGAAACACAGGTGACTTCTGCCTCTTTGTTTTCTCTCTCTTTTCTCCTCACTGGAGGTGGTTTTCTGGTGTTTAACTGGAAGTACATATTTTAGATGTGAGTTTTAAAGCTTTTTGGGGTACAGTGAGAATTGTGAACCTTACACTGTGCATTACTGTGTTCCTTTTGTAGTGTTTATTACTTTTTGTCATTTTTTGTTTTCATTTATTGTATGCTTCACAACCAGTATAAATTGAAGGAAAAATGTAAAGCTAAATAGTTAAAGAATTTTCCCTTTTTTGCTAAAGTCCAATTTTCTCAAATACTTTGTTTTATTTTGTTTAAAGGGGTTTGTCTTGGCTGTTACTATCATGAGAGAAGCAGTTGATGAATTTCGGCGTTTCCAGCGAGACAAGGAAGTGAACTCACAACTGTACAGCAAGCTTACAGTAAGAGGTGAGCAAGACACTTAATCCAGTTTACCATGGGTTCCTGTGATGATCATTCTAGACTGAGCATAAATGCGAGAAAACGTCTTAGTTTTGTTACTGAAAATAGTATTATGCAATTATATGTTACCTAACTAATTTTCCTACAATAATATGAATGCATTTGATTTCAGGATAGATTTTTATTCTCTCGATGCTTGAATGTATATATGTATGTATGAATATAAATGTATACACACGCCCTTAAACACATGCATGCACACATACATATACAGGTGTGTTTATATATATATATGTTTACATATAAATAGTTACATATATGCTCTGTTACAGTTTGTATAGAATGCTTGTGTGTACTAGACACACATGAAACCCGACTTATGTGTACACATTGTAAAGCATAGCATCGTCTCATTTAAAGTCTGTCTTTGTAGTCTGTTTTAAACACAGTCATCAGGACCAGACATCTGGTGCCATGGCCTGAAATTATACCTGAGGAATAGGGCTTCTAGTACCGAAATAGATGTCGAGATCCAGAATGGAAGCCGGTGTGCGCTGGCTCCCCCACGCCCTTCACTCCGGGCTTACGCCCTCGTCTGGTTTGTGTGTTAAGAGTTGTTTATTTGGTTTTCAGTCCACTGTAGAAAAGAGGCAGTGTGATAGGGAGAGAATGTGTGAAGCTACTATGATAAGTGTGAGAACAGGAAAAGGTGCCAGAGAGAAACTCCATGAAGGCTCGTGGCGCCTCAGAGCCTGTCTGGAAGCGGAGCTCAGAGTGGAGTGGGTTTGAGTCCCTTGCTGGGTGTATATGATTTGGAACTACGTTGTCTCGTTCTGTGGGTTGTATTTTTTCTTTCTTGATGGTGTTCCCTGATGTACAAAAGTTTTTATTTTCATTAAGTCCCAAGTTCATCTGTTTTTTTTTCTTTTGTTGCTTATATTTTGGGGTTGTATCTAAGAAATAGTTTGCCAACCCAGAGTTGCAAAGATTTACTTCCATATTTTCTTTTAGGAGTTTTATAGTTTGAGCTATTACATTCAGGTGTATGACCCATTTTCATTTTGTATGTGGTATCGCTTCACATCCTTTTGCATGTGAATACCAAGTTGTCCCAGTATCATTTGTTGAAAATTTTATGCTTTCTCAATTGAATTGAAAAATTAATTATTAAAAAGCTTTGATGCTTTAAATATTGGCATGATAGAGGAAAGGTGTGTTGTATAAAAAAGAAGGTAAGCTTTAGTTCTGGGGAAAAGACTCCCCAGAATGGCCAGGTAAATTAGGTATAACTTTGGTTCGTCTGTTTTAGAATACAGTGTAGATCTTGGCTTGTGTTTTCTGTTGTTTTATATTGTGAAATTTGGGCTGAGCAGAGGTTTGTTTCTGTACACTGATTGTATCATTCACAAATGGACAGTGCAGTGATGTCAGCAAAATGAAGAGTAGACAGCTCCACAGATGAATCAGGACCTGGCAGAGCTAACTTGTCAGGACTCTGAAACACGCCAGAGCCTTACAACATCTAGGGGGTTGTTGAATCCAGGAAGAGGCCACTTAAAAATAGTAGGAAAGCTCCTTGGTGTTTTCACCTGCCCTTGTTCCACCCTGTCCCTGTCATGGCACTCTCCTTGAAGATGGCAGTAGCCAGATCCTAATTTGGGACTCTGGACGCTGACTCTGAAGAGTGTGGAGCAGAACTTATTGTGGTGAATCGTTTTTGTCTGTTTAACCTGTGTGGGGGCTACCTGAAAGACTGACCCAGTTGGCTTGTCTGTCTCTCACCTAACCTGCAACTTTGGGTAGGAAAGCTACAGGCGTCTCTTATAGTCTAGGCTGGGTCCCAGCCGCAGCAGCTGGGCAGAGATATCACAGCCGGACTCACACACTAGCTGTCACAGCCAGGCAGGAAGAATTGGGAGGGAATCTGAAGTGCCCCTATTGGCCCGGGGGTGTGTGTGTGGGGGGAAGCGGTTTGAAAGCTATGCTCAAGGCTGGATGCAGGCTCAGGACAGGCAGAAGCAAAGGCTGAGGCGGAGCTGCGACCAGGGCTCCCGCACGGAACCGTGGTCTGCGGAGGCTGTGAGCAGCTGTGCCTGCTCCTGTCTTCGTCCTTGCTCCCTTCGCTTCCTCCCTCCACCGCCTCCTTTTTCCTCACATACAAGGAGATCTCTTTCAAACACTGGTTGAATATAAGCTAAAGTAAGAAAGACTTGAGAGACTGCATGTGACAAAGAATACATGGTTTATAAAAATAGTTTAGAAAAGTCACCAGATATATACATGGCTACAGCATATACTAAGCAGCAGAGCAAACCCCAAAAGGGGGAAATATTTCATTTCCTGAATTATCAGATGATAATACTCAAAATGCCTGGGTTTCCACAAAAAATTACAGAGAATGCATTTCACAGAAGACATTAACAAAAACTGCCTCTGAGGAAGCCCAGACATTGGACTTCCTAGACAAACATGAACCTCACCCACCTCAGTTATGATCTGAAGCTAAGGGAGATAGTGGACAGATGCTGAAAGATACCAGAACAGTGTGTTGGCAGATAGAGCATATCTGTAAAGATATGTCAGTATTTAAAAAAAGCAAGAAATTCTGGTACTGAAAAATACAGTAAATGAAAGAGAAACTCACTAGAGACTTTCAGTAGCAGACTTGAGCTGGCAGAAAACAGATTAGTGAGTCTAAGCCTCCTGTCACTGAAAATGGTCTAGCCTGAGGAGCAGGGAGGAGAAGGAGGAGCAGTGAGCAGGTCCTGAGAGGCTTGTGGGGCAGCGTTGGGTACTGAGGTGCCCAGAGGAATGTGTTCTGGAGGAGGGGGGAGACATGAAGGGACATGGCCATTGACCCCCCGTTTTGACAAAAGATACGACTCTACACACTGAGGAAGTTCCCTAAAGCCCAGGAGGGTCAGAATGGAGACCCACACCGAGACATAGCATCATCACATGGTCTAAACCCTGGGGCCACGAGCACAGCCTGCGAGCAGCTTGAGAGGCGGCTCCTCCAGGCAGGGTCCTCGGTGGTGATGAGCACACTGCGGGCTTCTCATCAGAGACCGGAGGGCAGAAGGAATTGGAGAAGGGAAAACTGTCAACAGAAATTCTGTATCTAGTAAAGCTGTCATTCAGAAGTGAAGGCGAAATGGAGACCTGCCCAGATAAATTTAGAATTAAGGATAGGAGCTCAAGCAGATGCACACACACCCCTGCTTGTCACGGCACTACATAGGGTTGGCAGAAGGCGGTGACGTCGGTTGTCCGTCAGTGGATGAAGGGCGAGGGATTGATGGTCTCTTCATAGCCTGGGATACTATTCGGCTATAAAAGTTAATGAAATACTGGTATATGACAGAACATGAATGAACCCTGAAAATGCTGTGCTGTGTGAGAGAGTCAGGTCCCAGAGGTCGTGTATTGTGCGATGTTGCTCTTGAAACTCACAGAACAGGTAAGTTACTAGCGTGCAGGTGTGGCTGCCGAGGGCAGGGAAGCAGGGGTGGGGTGCAGTCCTCAGTGAGCAAGGGCTTCCCTGGCCCTGGCGAGCGCCTTGTGGAACTTGGTAGAGTTGGTTGTAGAATACTTTGAATGTACGAAATGCCACTGAATTATTTACCTTAAAGTGCCTGCTTTTATGCCATTTTCACTGAGTATAAACTATTGAGGAAGACAGACTGGTATACATCTCTTGTGTGGTTTAGTCACTTAGTCGTGTCCGACTCTTTGCGACCCCATGGACTGTAGCCCATCAGGCTCCTCCATCCGTGGGATTTTCCAGGCAAGAACACTGGAGTGGGTTGCCATTCCCTTCTCCAGGGGATCTTCCTGACCCAGGGATCGAATCCGGGTCTCCCTCGTTTCAGGCAGATTCTTTACCAACTGCGCCACCAGGGAAGTATGTGTCCTTTACAATTCTGTATTATTTGAACTCAAAATACTCTCAAACAGTTTTACTAGTTTCATTTCAAATACAAATGAAAATTTTCCTTTTTTTAAAAATTGGTCATTGTTGCCTGTGACCTGAGCAGTGGACATTTCACGCATGGGTGACGGTCATGACAGCTGATGCGCTTGACGCCCGAGTGTGTCAGAGAAAATGCCCTGTACTCACTCACACGACACCCCGCAGGCGGCTGGCGTTGTCTCAGTGACAGTGAGCAGCCTGGGGCTTGTGCAGAACGGTCTGCCCTGAGTGGCCATCCCTCTGGGTGGAGTTTGTGTTTGAACCTGGACCTATTGCCCTCAAGTCCAGTGTTCTTTCATCTCTGGCATGTTGCTTTGTGATTGGTTATTCTGCTAAAGATGATTGGTGAGTAAAATTTAGAATGAAAAAAATGGAGTTTATGCTTATTGCTTAGTATAGTTTAAAATATATTTTCTTATCAAGAATATTTGCTGCCTACTTAACTTCTAGTGTTTCATAGTTACCTATTCTTTGAATGGCATTGGTAGCTCTTTCCTCTGTGATTCACTGTAGTCTGTTGTAGCATTTTACAGCATTTGAATTTTTCTTATTTGGGGTTCTCAAGCACATTGTTGTAGAAATACAGTGAGAAAACTTTGTGTGTTGTATTTTTTCTTTTGAAAAGGAAAACCACTTCCACTTGCTAACATCTTGAAGGCGCTGTGTTTGGAAGCAGAGAGTATTTTGACTGTGGCATGTGATCTCAGTGAATACTGAATGATTTTTAGTTTGCTCTTTATTTCATTGCCTCATAAACTGCTTTTCTTGGGTGGGGATATTCCATACCTGTTGCTTCCACCTTCCTTCTTGTCTCCCTGTTTGTGACTGCTTATGTTTTGCTTTATCTCCTAGTGAGTAGCAACAGAGGAAAGTCACAGAAGAGAGTAGTGTAGACTTTCCTGCTTCTTGGCAGCTTTTGCAAAATTCCCGATGAAGAAGTTTGAATTGTGTGGCCATTCTGCTTTTGGATTCTTGGAATCAATGCTGTTTTTTTCCTGTTGCTAAGGAGTGGTTTGTAGATTTTATACCTTGCTTGTCTTCATCCAGTTGGCTAGTTCACAATTAATTTCCACATTTGTTTACTAAGTACCCACTGTGTGTCAGCTACCACAGTAAGCTCATGAAATTCAAACATGGATCGGTCATGAACTAATAAGCTTTTCACAGAACTCATGCAGTCTTTTTTCTAGCAGATGAGATCAACCCAGAAGTCTTCGTTTATTTGTCTGTGTTCTCAGCAGTCACCGGAACTCAGCAGGGCTGTCATGTCAGCCATTTCCCAGATTTAAAACCTAAAGCTAGCATGGAACTTGATGTTTAGAAACGAACTTGAATTAATTCTGTGCTGCTGCTAGGTCCTCCATACAGCTTATGGTGATTGTTTTTCCCAGGATATCTTAGTTGTTTCTTTTACTCATTCTGGCATTTTGTTGTTTAACATGTTTCAAACGTAAGAGAGAGAGAAATTGTGACTGGAGGCTTGTGTAAATTACTTGTGTTTGTGTGTGTGAATATGAAAGAGACAATTTGCTTATTTACTTGTTTCTTGTGATCCAGGTTCCTTGTCAAAAAGGAACCTTACCCATGCAGAGTTCAGAAAGAGATGTTCTTTATGCCTACATTTTTGGGCATCTTTGACTCAGTATCAATAACTGTGTTGTCCCATACTTGTTAACATTCTTATGTTTTTTATGCTAAAAAGATTTTTATGAAATGTCTCAATGAAATTTTCTCATCTTCTAGTGAGATTGTCTCCATTTATCAGTAATAATTTTTCCTTGAAAATCAAGAGATTTTAAAATCCCTCTTTTGTGCCTTTTACATATTGTCCATGCATTATGTCACTTTCACTAGGTCATCTTTCTTGTCTGTGTTCTGCATTTGAAAATAATTATTCCAATATTCATTCAAGAATATTCAGCATGCATTATTTCATTTTGACTCTGCACTGATATTTATCAATCAGTTACTGTGTGTCAGGTACCAAGAAGCACTTCAGATTTATCACCTCCTTTGTTTGGATTTCTGTGGCCATGTCACGGTAGACATGCACCTTCAGGACTGGGTACACGGGCAGGAGTGGATGTATGTACTCGTTTCCTGCATAACTGGTATTTTTCCTTAGGTCACCCTGACAGGACCTGTATGAATTCATTTCTTCATGATGTTAAACATTTAGCAGTTTTGATTACATTGTTTGGAGATTAGGGCCTGGAAACTATTTGACATAACTTTAAAGAATACTGGCGCCCACAGAGCGCCTTCTCACGCAGATCAGCATGTGTGTGTAGATGTGGGGAGCATCCTGCGCTCCCTCTGGAGTCTGGCTTGCTCTGCAGCTTTCTTTAGTGACTGGACTCCTAGGTCCCCGGTTTTTTAAATTTCCAGTTTGGTGAGAGATACTCTCACTGTTTTTGCTTGCTATTTCTCTTTTTAACACTTAACTGTTTCTTCTCTTTTATAAAAGTATATTCTTCCTTTGTTCCCATGTTCATCTTTACCTTATTAAAATTTCTGTGTGTACATGCTCAGTTATGTCTGACTCTTTGCGACCCTATGGCCCATAGGCTGCCAGGCTCCTCTGTCCATGGGACTCAGCAGGGAAGAATACTGGGGTGGGTTGCCATTTCCTTCTCCAGGGGATCTTCCCTACCCAGGGATTGAACCTGTGTGTCTTGTATCTCCTGCATTGGCAGGAGGATTCTTTACCACAGCATCAGATGTAGTAAATATTTTTATTTTGTTTGATTACTTTTTTTCATTTTTTAAACATGTTAGATACCTTTTTAGTTTTTTGTAGGCAGCTCTTCTGATCTTTGTGGTTTTTACTTTAATCTTAAAAAATCTGTTCAATCCCAGTGTATTGTAAGCAGCTATCTTAATTTCCTTACAATGTTTCTGTGTTTTTATTTTTTTGTACTTGGAATTTTGCTCCACTTGTAGTTTTATGTGTAAGGTATTATGTGGAGAAGGGATCTACCTTTTTTTCCCCTCAAATGGTCAGTAAGTTACTTTAAAATGAGTTCTTAATTTTCCTCAGATCTTTGAGAAATGTATTCGATTTGTTTTGGCCCTTTTCTCTAGTTTCTGTGCTGTTCCACTGATTGATCCAAATCTCTAGGCCACATCCATACCAGTTCTAAAGGGTATTTCATTACAGTACACTGCAGCATCAGGAGGCCTCTCCCTTCCTCTCTCCTTCCTACCCTCCACCAGGTATTGTCATTTTTCATTTTTCTCTTGTGTTCTCTGAGAAACATGAAACACTATGAGATTCCTGAGAAACTTTCACAAAGATTTTCTGTTACATTTCTCCAGTGTTTCTTCTTTTATAAGTTTTTTGGTTTTAGAATTTGCTGTGTATATCACATATCTATTTCAAGTAAATTTTTGTTTCAGTACCAGGTGTGGGTGGTGGTGTTTCTGGCACATTTTTCAAGAAAGTGACCTCTTTCCCGCCTCATTGCCTTATACTTTAGTCAATAATCAGTTGTCTTCCACGTGTGTGTTTATTTCTGGACTCTCTCTTCACTCTGTTGATCTGTTTGTTTCTCTTTATGCTAAAACAATGCTCTTGATTACTATTGTTTCATGGTATTAATAATTCTGGAGCACAGCAGTGTTTGCCCTCCAGCTTTGTGTTTTCATTTTCAGAGTTGTTTTGGCTAAACTGTGTCTTTTGTATTTCCATGTGACTTTTAGAATTGCTTTGTCAATTTCTATTAAAAAGTAGCCTGCTAGGATTTTAATTGCATTGAATCTGTAGGTAAATTTTGGGGCGAATTGGCCCTTTAGTAGTATTAAAGTGTTCTGATCCATGAATGAAATATACCTCTTCTTTTATTTAGGTGTTTTAAAGTTTCTTCCCAGCAATATTTTAGGTTGTCTTCTGAATTATAAGTCTCTCTTAATATATTGGGTTGGCCAAAAAGTTCATTTGATTTTTTTCCATAAGATCTTATGAAAAATGGAATGAACTTTTGGGCCAACCTTATAACATAACATAACATAATTAATATACTGTTTCCCAGCTACCCACTTTTAATCCCAGCTGCTGCTGCTAATTCACTTCAGTCGTATCTGACTCTGTGTGACCCCAGAGACGGCTACCCACTTCATAATCTGTGTTAAATTAGGCTTCTACTTAAGACGTGAAGAGAGTTGGGGGAGAGTACCATTCCCCCCAGTAATGAGGACCAGCCAGACAGCCTGCTGATGCTGCGGGTGGTCATCTGCTCAGCAGCAGTGCTCTTCATCTCAGCTGTGTGGCCTTCTAGGGGCTCCTTATCTGTGAGCAAGTGCTTTTTAAAAAGTTACATCATTATCTCTCACTCTTATCACGTTGCATGTATTTTGTTGGAAAATAAGCAGTGAATACATGTTCATTCTTATTTGTTGATGTCTGTATCTGGTTAGATGTGGCTTTTATGGTTCTTTTCTCTTTAACCCGTTCTGACATTTGACACATTTCAACTGATGATGGGTAGAATGGTTATACAGTCCTTCTCTTCTTTTAAAATGGGTTAAGTTTGGATATGCATTTGTGAAGAACAAACTAAATGTCCTTGAAGTGCACAGGATCTGAAATTTGGTAGACTGTCAGATGTTTGACTATTTATAGCAATGTAGCATTTTAAGCACATGTGTAGCAGTCTGTATAAAATCCTGCTGCTGCTTTTACCTGCTCTAGAGGCTTCATGGGGTAGTGTTACTATGTAAGTCAGGAGATCTGTGGAGGGATGGGTTTCAGCCGAAAGCAACAGCGAATGCAGAGAACCTGTGAGAGCCAGCATGGGCATCACATGGTCGTAGGATAAAGTGCCAGACTAGAGCAGGAGCAGAGGGAGCCGAGGCGGGGGAAAGCAGAAGGCGACTGTGAGGTCAGCTATGGAGAAGCAGCACATGCACCGCGGATTCGGTCACCTTTAAGTGACTGTCAGATAACAGAGGGCTGGGGTGAGAAGGAGCGTAATCCTTAATTTTTCATCTAGTTCTAGTAACATGTAAAAAAGCAGAAGGAAGGAAAAGTGGATTGGATAGTAGCGCAGCATAAAATTAAATAATAAGATGGGAATTGTGTTGATTTAAAGGACAGGGAAGCCTGGCGTGTTGTAGTCCGTGGGGTCACAAAGAGGTAGACAGGACTTGGCAATTGAACAATAACAATATACAGGAAGAATGAGCTCAGTGGTATGTCTTTACTGCCTGATGCTTAGCTATAAAAAACACAACAGTGGGAGTACAAACATGAATCTTGAAGTAACCAACTGAAAAAAATGAAAGATTTTTGGCTATTAATAAACAGATACTTACCTCTTATGAAGATATCTTAAGATTGCTTCACATGTAATTCTAAAGTACATTGTTATTTTATAATATCAATAAAAAGTAGCTTCACCTCCCTCCAGGAAAGCAACTCAGCCCTTATGTATTTATTTTATAATTGAAGAATGTGAAAAAATGTAACAGCAGAAATATAATATTTACAAAGCTTTTTGATATCCTCAAAACAAATAGTTAGGAACTGATGTGGTTGAAACTCAGCTGCATCCAGAGATATTTAGGAAATAAGGCTTTATAATGAGCTGAATTTGGTCTATAAGTCAAGTAATGACTGGTAACATTAGTTTTTATAATATGAACAAATGTAGTAAGAACTTACGTCTTGTTCTTTTAGCTTTCAGAATAAACTGACTGTAAAAGAATTGGATCTTTTCTCATATCAAAACAGCAGTTTTGACAAAAATATAAAAATAGATATACATGGCTGTTGCTGGTCCTAAAAGGGAGATGGACAGAGGGAGGGAGACGAGGAGAGGGAGGGAGACAGAGGGGAGAGGGAATCACAGGGAGCAGGACCTGGACCAGGGCTCGTTAGCTGTCCGGCGGCGTCTCACCTTGTCCACATCAGCTTCTCATCTCCTCTCTGTGGTGCTAACATGACGTAGACTCTGTGTGTTAGCTTTTGTAAATGGCCACGCTGCACTGGATACTATAGAGATAAGAGTTTACAAGCGTTTACGCCATTTTTGGTGGGAAGCTCTAAACCTTAGTTTTCAGTCCTGACCTGTGTCTTTGGAGCTACTAGTGGAGGGTGATCTTACGTATGTTTTTCTTTGTTTGTTTTTCTGTCACTTGTGTGCCAGTCAATGCCATTCACAATATTAATGTAAGGATTTTACATCTCCATGTTATTCAGCTTTGTCATCAAATTATTTTGTTTAGTGATACTTTCGATCATCCGTAACTTGACTCAGACCTGAAATAATGGCAGATACGGGAAGAACTTTCCAAATGGAGTCCTTGTCTATGTTCCAGCACATCTCTTATTGGGGGATAGTTAACTGTATTTGGGAGTTGACTGAGAGAAATTAATTTTTAGTGACTGTGTCCATCTGAAATAAATTTATTCTGAAGGTGTAAGTATAGATAAATATCTAGAATGTTATTTTTTCCTCCCAAAGTTATTTCTGAAGTATTATTTATCAACTGAAAGTTTAACTCTGATGTGCTATTATTTCATTGAGTTGATTATACTTCTTTTTTTTTTTAAGGTAAAGTGCAAGTTAAGAGTTCAGACATACAAGTTGGAGACCTCATCATAGTGGAAAAGGTTGATGCATTTTTAATATATTTTAGACATGTGTATACCAGTTATTAACATTTAGACTGATTGCATCTGAAGGAAATTATTTGAGACAGTTATTTTAAATCTTAACATTATTGTGTAAGATTGATATTCTGGAGGAAAAAATCTAGACTTTTGTATAGTTTGTTTGCTAACATACATTTTAGTGTGTAGTCATATTTTGTCTGAAATAAGATGTGCTAACTGTTTATTGTTTCATTGTCAGAATTATATCTTTGACCAAAGAATTATATTAGTTAGAACCTATTTATCATGAAATATGTTTTAGTTTCTGGGGCTTCCCATGCGGCACTAGTGGTGAAGAACCAGTGCAGGAGACGTAAGAGGTGCGGCTTTGATCCCTGAGTCAGAAAGATCCCTAGGAGAAGGGCATGGCAACCCACTCCAGGTTCCTGCTTGGAAAATCCCATGGACAGAGGAGCCTGGTGGGCTCTGGTCCATAGGGCTGCAAAGAGTCACACACAACTGAAGCAACGTAGCACATGCAGTTTGAGTTTCTAGAGCTTCCTTTTACAGACAGATGTATTATACATAATTATTGGATATTCTGTGGCTTTAAAAAAAAGGGAAATGGAAATATAGAGGATTAGAAAGAAAAAGTTTAGGTCAGTGTTGTAGGAAGCCACAGTGGTCAGAGGTGGCTGTGGATGAGCCGCCACTCCACTGGAGTTCAACTGCCTGGGCTGTGTGCCTGTGGAGAAGCGTCTCTGCCTGCACAGTCTTGCTGAGCAGCAGTTAGTGAGGGCTCAGTCTTTATTTTTAAGGCTCTTGAACAACTTTTAAAAAAATATGGCAGGTTTTCATAAGGCCTATTACAGAGGAGTGTGAGCCCTTGGTACCAGCTGACGTCCACCTGGGAACCCACCAGGGCACCCCTAGCCTGCTACCAGCTTTTGCCTTTGGCCTTCTACCAGCTTTTGCATCGCCCACAGGGGTGTTTAGTGAGAGGGCTCTTCCTCAAGACTGAAGTGGTCTTCATCTGGTTGCAGTAATGTGTACACAGATAATGTTGTAGGCTGTGTTTGTCTAATTTTACAGAAGGGAGAATTAAACATTGATTTGCAACATATTTATGTATTATTCAGTTATATGAATACTATAAGTTACTACCTTTTGATCCATTGTTAGATTTTGGATGGTTTTCTTTTCTGCTATTGAAGAGTGCTATAGTGAACATCCTGCTACATATATTCTTGCAGGATTCTGTGGGCTAACTGCTGACAAGAAAGATGGCTGAGCCATATGTTAGTCATATACATTTTGATGTAATTTTTTAAAAAATATCAACATTTATTCCCTCACAGTTTGTATGGTCAAGAATCTGGGTACAGCCTAGCTGCACTTCCTGGCTCTGGGTCTGTCCCAGGGCTGCAGTCAAGGGGTGTCAGGTTGTCAGCCTCCTGGCCGTCACCTCCACGCTCCACTGGGGCGGACCTGACGCTGGTCTCACTCTGGGGCTGGTTGGCAGGACTTGCTGCCTTTTTGGATTCAGGGCCTCAGTTCTACCAGCTTTTGGCCTGAAACCACGCTCGTTCCTGGCCATATGGGCCTCTCCACTGGGTAGCTCACCACTGACCTGCCAGTTGGAGGGGGAAAGAGAGAGTGTAGGTGCCAGCAAAAGGGACCGTGGTATATTAAGAAGACACAGGTCCCTACTCCTGTATTGCTCAGAGTCCTGAGGAGGGAAAAATAAAAAGTATCCAATAATTATTTTGGAGTTTCTAATTTATTTATTGATGCCCATAGAACATAAAACAGTATAGAGGAATATAGGGTAATGGTCTAAAATTGAAATTAAGAACAAAATTTCATTTGCAGTAGCATCAAAGAAATAAAATACGTAAAAATAAGATCATTGTTAAGAATAAATGTAACAAAAGAGGTCCAAAACTTTGAAGGCTACAAAACATTGTCAAAACACAGTAAAGAAGATCTAGATAAATGGAAGGGCTTCCCATGTTCATAGATTAGAAGTATTCGTACTGTTAAAATGGGGAATACTCCCAAACTGATCTACAGATTCAGTGCTGCCCCCTCAACATCCTAGCTGACCTCTTTGCAGAAATTTATGAGCTGATTCTGAAATTCATATGGAAATACCAATGATTCAGAGTAGCCTAAGCAGTTTTTAAACATATGAACAAAATTGTTCAAGTATTCACACTTCTCCATTTCAGAACTTTTTAAAAGTTAGCAGTAATCAGGACAGTATGGAACTGGCATAAATTAAACGTTGAGAGTCCAGAAATAAAGCCTTAATTTTGTGGTTAATTGACTTTCAGCAAGGGTGCCTGGAAAATTCAGTAGGATGGGGCTGTGTTTGGGTGGGTGCTTAGTTTTGATCCAGTGCTGACGGTGAGATTCTTCATTTTGTTGTGTGCAGTTATAGTTCATTCATTTTGTTGTTGCACAGTATGACTTTTATCCATTCTACCACTGGTGGATAGTTGGGTGGCTTCCAAGTTTTCTTGTTAGGAATGATAGCTGCGAGACATCCGTGACCATGTGTTGTGGCCCACGCATGCGCACTTTGCTGCTGCATATGTACACAGGAGTGGGCTTGTTGGCTTTAGGGGTGTGTGGCTGTTTCACCTGAATGCTTACTCTAAATAGTTTTGCAGAGTGATGGATCAAATTATACTGAGGTCAGCAGGAAGAGTTCCCATCCCTCATGTTTGCCATCACTTAGCACTGCCAACCTTTTAAAATTACCATTTCCAAATTGTATACGTAGCAAGTTGTAGTTTTAATGTGCATGTCTGTAAGCTGTCAAAGGTGAACACTTCTCATATGATTTTGGATATTTCTTTTTTGAAAGCTTCCCTTGTGGTTCAGTGGTAAAGAGCCAGTGAAAATCTCTTGCTATTTTTCTTCTGAGTTATCCTTTCTTATCAGTTTGCAGGCCTTCAGGTATTCTAGGTAGGAGTCCTTTATTAGTTTTATCTTGCAAATATCTTTTCCTTCCTAGTAGGCTTTGTGGAATAGAAATTTCTAGTTTTAATGAAATCTACCTTATTTATCTTTTCATTTATACTATGTTATTTTTAATTTGTGGTGGTGGGGGGAAGGAGTCTTGTTTAAGAAATCAATCTTCCTACCAAAAAGTTATGAAAGTATTCTTCTGTATTATCTTTTAGGTTTTATTATTTTGATTTTGACATTTATAATTCATTTGGAATAGGTTTTTGTGTTTCTATTGAAGTAGAGGCCTGGTATTGCCTCTTCTCATCGCCCATAGGTATCTAGTTTTCTCTAGAAAGCTATTTATTTAAAAGATGTCCACAGTGCCAACCTCCTCATAAATCTGGTGTATGCATTTGTGTGGACTGACTTCTGCATTCTCTACTTTACATTATAAAGTCATCTATCTTTGTGGAATGTCATCTTGTCTTAATTATTCTATTTTAATATTTAGTTGTGTTATGTTACACATTCAACCCTCCATGTTGTTAGTCATTCTTGGTATTTGCATTGCCCTCTAAATATTAGGAATGTTTTGTCTGCTGCTGCTGCTAAGTCGCTTCAGTCGTGTCTGACTCTGTGTGACCCCATAGACGGCAGCATATTCAGTTTCCTGTGTGTTTTTAGTCTCCCTTTTCTTCTTTTTGCAGTTTAATCATGTATATGTTCCTCTTACCATTTTTCTAACTTTGGCTGTGTTCCACATGTTTTGATATGTTGAGGTTTTATTCTAATTTCCATTCCCCCTTCACCTAAGGGTCCCTTAGCTCTCAATAATGGCCTAAAGAAATGTTAGAAATCATTTCAGGTTAGAAATAAGAAGCACTGTTCTACAGCATTATCTTTTTTCACCATTAACAGCTCAATTTATATTTGTTGTTGTTGCTTGCTGACTGACAAGTAATTCATTTCTTTACTGTTTGTATATAAATATTTATTTAGGTCTCAATAAATATAAGTAATGAAATTATATGAAGTATTCTTATTATATTTTTCTTTAGTTTTTACAGCTTTCCCAACTAATTAATGCTAATGCTAAGTATTATTAGTAGTACTGATTAATACCAATTATCATCAGTAATAGTGATTAAGTAAATGTATGAATAGTGAACTTTGAGTTTTTCTCCTTTTTTGCTTTGTAAAAGAGTATCTCCTCAAATTTGTAGGGTTTAGTCTGCTCAGCTGTACATTTATTCATTCATTCAACATTTACTAAGTGTTCATTTTTGATATGCTTTGTTTTGTGTTAGATGTTGGAAGAATACCAGCCTCCCCTTCCAGGTCATTTAGTCTGATAAAGAGTGCATAATTTTTTTTATAAAGCAATAAACATACTGTATTGTATATATGAGTCAAAGTACAGCAGAGGCCACAGAAATGGTAATGTTTAACATTGTTCAGAAATGGAGTAGTTTCAGATCATCACTAAATGCCATTTACATGATTTATTGATGGGAAAAGAAATCTTAGCAATCTAACTAAAATATGTATTAAATTTTCATTTTTGTTATACAAATTATAAATATTTCAGGATAGAGTTGAATTATAATATTATTTTAGTTGTTTTTAGCAGCTGTTTCTCCTTTGAAATGAAATTGTGTTAATTTATAAACTTACATACAGATAATATTTTATGTTACTCTGCAGAATCAAAGAATTCCATCGGACATGGTATTTCTTAGGACGTCAGAAAAAGCAGGTATTTTTATTTTTATTTTTTATTTGCATTGCTGATGATTGGTTTTTGGCAGTTTTCATATTGAAAGATAAAGTTATTCTCATAAGAATTTTTCTTCAAATGGTAATACATTGAATTCATTAATTTCTAAATCACATTTAACTATGTTTAAAACAATGATTTTATTCAGCAATACTTTGAATGCCTAATGCCTTTACCAAAGATTTATTCCCTATACCTAAAATAATTTGAATGGATGTTTCATTATATTATGTATTAATGAATTAAATTTAAAAACTTAAAGTCAGCATATTTTAATAGATTTCAACAGCAAAATAATTTGTGGAGAATAAAAAAAAATGATTTTACTGTATAATATGTTGGTTTAAAAAATATAATCCTATCAGAATCTGTTTGTCAAGTGAATATTTTCATGCAAATCCATTTTGATATCTAAATAATGATGCTGCTCAAATTTTGATTGCTGTTCTGCATTTACAGTTTTATTCCTCATTTCGCAAACATTCATTTAGCACTTACCATGTGCCAGGCACTACTTGTTGCTTAGGACACAAAAGGGAGTGAAACCAAGTTGCTCTCTTCAAAGAGTTCATGATCTATTCATTTATGGAAGTATACATGTTGACAGCTAGTAATACTCTAATTGTATATAAATGTTAAAAGACATGTGTGGGTAATGGGAGGGAACAGACAATTTGTCTGGGTAAGTTGAAGTGAACTTCACAGGAAGAATGATATTTATATGACCTGAGCTTTAAATAAAAAGAAGTTGCTAAAGTGGTAATGAAAAGGAAGCTTCTTGTGGTCAGAGAGAAAAACTGTTAATTGGAAATCAGGAAGCTTAAACTCTAGTCTGCTTTGACTAGTTTCTAATTATATGACCTTTCCGTGTGGTCATACACTTTAATCATCTCTAAAATGATGGGAGGTTTGTTAGGTAATATCCAAAGTTCCTTCTGCCTTATGTTTCTGACTTTGTTGAATAAATGAACATTATTTTTATAGGAAGCTCAGCATATTATTTTTGTTCTGGAAACTCAGTATATGTGTTGTTGTTTGTAGCATGAATTCTATAAAGGAAACAGTTAAAAATTTAGAGTTGTTGGTTTAGTTTTTTTCTCCATTTATAAACAGTATTTTTTTTTTTAAGGACATTTTAAGTCATCATAAAGAAGAAAGATGTTTTCTCTTTTCACCAATTGTAGTTAACGATTATTTACATCCTAAGAGGCACGCGTGCTAAGTTGCTTCAGTCGTGTCCGACTCTGTGCGACCCCATGGACTATAACCTGCCAGGCTTTTCTGTCCA
Source organism: Oreotragus oreotragus (assembly GCA_006410675.1). Classification (NCBI taxonomy): domain Eukaryota; kingdom Metazoa; phylum Chordata; class Mammalia; order Artiodactyla; family Bovidae; genus Oreotragus; species Oreotragus oreotragus. The sequence goes on along the minus strand of SJYX01023906.1, from coordinate 405,657 downwards.
TGGGATTCTCCAGGCAAGAATACTGGACTGGGTTGCTATGCCCTTCTCCAGGGGGATCTTCCGACCCAGAGATCCAACCTCTATCTCTTAAGTCTCCTGCATTGGCAGGCAGGTTTGTTACCACTAGCGCCACCTAAGGCTAGATATAAATTTACTTTCAGTTCAGTTCTTCCCTTGTAGCTCAGCTGGTAAAGAATCCGCCTACAATGCAGGAGACCTGGGTTCGATCCTGGGTTGGGAAGATCCCCTGGAGAAGGGAAAGGCTATGCACTCCAGTATTCTGGGTTGGAGAATTCCATGGACTATATAGTCCATTGGGTCACAAAGAGTCAGACACGACTGAGCGACTTCACTTCACAGTTCAGTTCATCGCTCAGTCATGTCTGACTCTCTGCGACCCTACAGACTGCAGCACACCAGCCTTCCCTGTCCATCACCAACTCCTGGGGCATACTCAAATTCATGTCCATCAAGTCAGTGATGCCATCCAACCATCTCAGCCTCTGTTATCCCCTTCTCATCCTGCCTTCAATCTTTCCCAGCATCAGGATCTTTTCCAGTGAGTCAGTTCTTCCCATCACATGCCCAAAGTATTGGAGTTTCAGCTTCAGCATCAGTCCTTCCAGTGAATATTCAGACTGATTACCTCTAGGATTGACTGGTTGGATCTCCTTGCAGTCCAAGGGACTCTCAAGAGTCTTCTCCAACGCCACAGTTCAAAAGCATCAATTCTTTGGCACTCAGCTTTCTTTATAGTCCACTTCTCACATCCATACATGACTACTGGAAAAACCATAGCTTTGACTAGATGGACCTTTGTTGGCAAAGTAATGTCTTAGGTTTTTAATACGCTGTCTAGGTTGGTCATAACTTCTCTTCCAAGGAGCAAGTGTTTTTTAATTTTGTGGCTGCAGTCACCATCTGCAGTGATTTTGGAGCCCCAAGTCTCTCACTGTTTCCACTGTTTCTCCATCTATTTGCCATGAAGTGATGGGACTGAATGCCATGATTTTAGTTTTCTAAATGTTGAGTTTTAAGCCAACTTTTTCACTCTCCTCTTTCACTTTTATCAAGAGGCTCTTTAGTTCTTCTTCACTTTCTGTCATACGGGTGATGTCATCTACATACCTGAGGTTATTGATATTTCTCCTGGCAATCTTGATTCCAGCTTGTGCTTCTTCCTGCCCAGCATTTCATGTGATGTACTCTGCATATAAGTTAAATAAGCAGGATGACAGTATACAGCCTTGGCATACTCTTTTGCCAATTTGGAACCAGTCTGTTCCATTTCTAGTTGTAACCATTGCTTCTTGACCCACATACAGATTTCTCAGGAGGCAGGTCAGGTGGTCTGGTATTCCCATCTCTTTAAGAATTTTCCATAATTTGTTTGATCCACACAGTCAAAGGCTTTGGCACAGTCAATTAAGCAGAAGTAGATGTTTTTCTGGAATTCTCTTACTCTTTTGATGATCCAGCGGATGTTGGCAATTTGGTCTCTGGTTCCTCTGCCTTTTCTAAAACCAGCTTGAACATCTAGAAGTCCATGGTTCACATACTGCTGAAGCCTGGCTTGGAGAATTTTGAACATTACTTTGCTGGTATGTGAGATGAGTGCAATTGTGCGGTAGTTTGAGCATTCTTTAGCTTTGGCTTTCTTTGGAATTGGAATGAAAACTGACCTTTTCCAGTCGTGTGGCCATTGCTGAGTTTTCCAAATTTGCTGGTATATTGAGTGCAGCACTTTTATAGCATCATCTTTTAGGATTTGAAACAGCTCAAGTGGAATTCCGTCACCTCCACTAGCTTTGTTCGTAGCGATGCTTCCTAAGGCCCACTTGACTTCTCACTTAGTATGTCTGGCTCTAGGTGAGTGATCACACCATCGTGGTTATCTGGATCATGAAGATCTTTTTTGTATAGTTCTTCTGTGTATTCTTGCTACCTCTTAATATCTTCTGCTTCCGTTAGGTCCATACCATTTCTGTCCTTTATTGAGCCCATCTTTGCATGAAATGTTCCCTTTACCTAAATTTACTTTACTGTGTGCTATTTAATGGGCAGTTTTCTTTTTCCTGTGAGACAAAGGCTGGAGAACTACTTTTCCAGTCCCTTTCCCTTTCCTGTCCAGTTAGACGAAGCCATGCCCTGAGGTGTGGCAGAGGGAGGGTGGCTGAAAGCTGTGTGCACCGCTTTTAGCCCTGACTCTCCCTGCGCTGGCTGTGTCTCCATGACTGCTCTGACCTTGGGAGCTGCCTGTTGAAGATGGCAGAGCTTCCCTCAGCTTAAGTTCCTAAATGACTGTGTGTAACAGTCCTGTCCCCTCCCATCACCTAGTGAACTCTGTATGACAGAAACTATTAACTAGTAGAGCTGGAAGGTTTATCTTCTACGAATAGAATAGTGTTCCCTTAGCGCCTGCAGACGACTGAGCAACTTCCCTTTCACTTTTCACTTTCATGCATTGGAGAAGAAATGGCAACCCACTCCATTGTTCTTGCCTGGAGAATCCCAGGGACGGGGGAGCCTGGTGGGCTGCCGTCTGTGGGGTCGCACAGTCAGACACGACTGAAGCGACTTAGCAGCAGCAGCAGCTGCAGAGCTGTGACAGGCGGTTAAAACTCTGCCTTTGCCTTCATGTCTTGCTTGTACAGACCTTCAAGTTCCACCAGGCTTAGCGATCTGGGCCTCTCCGGTTTTTAAGGGGATGTGTGTATCCCTGCACTGGCAGGTGGCCTTTCAGACTCTTGGGAACATGGTAGAGCTCTTACCCCTTGTCATCTGATTTTCCAGCTTTTCTTTTACATTTTGTGGTCAGCTTGTTGTTTACCGCAGCTTTGCTACCACGCAAGGGAGCTGCGATAATGAACAATTGCCACTGATTGCTTCTGACGAAGATTCCAGGAGAAACACCATTCTCTGTGACTCAGCTGTGGGTTGGGTCAAAGCCAGGCAAACCCTACCTAGTCAGGTGATTATAGCTCTCTGGACTTGGAGTTTGGGGAGTCCCAGCCCTCATTTGTTCTCCTCAGTATCTACCAGACCGCTGGTTTCCTCAGCTCTGTGAAGTTTGACTTGGGGGCAGGATACTGGAAAAGGGACAAGTCAGACCACATAGGTTTCTTAGAGCTAGATTTAGCCCCATTTCTTGAATAAACGCACCTGGGATTGTTGCAAGTCTGATTATTTTCCAGAGTTTTGAAAAAAATTGCTTTTGACACCTTTTGCTAATGTTCTCATTACAGTTATGGAGGAATGGGTTTACAGAGATTTTAACACTGCCATCTCTCATTATTTATGATTTGCTTATCTTTGTTTGTAAATGTATTCAGTATAATGAATAACAAAATGTATGTATGTGGGAGGTGCTTTTATATTTTATTGCCTTTGTAGTGATTATGGTAGATATATATGTAAGAATATTATACTAAATGTGAAAATGGCTATAGGTAATTAACTTAAAAGGAATATATTATGCAGATTATGTTAGGAAATTAAATGTGAACAATATCCATCACTTTAAAACTGGAAGATTATTGGAAAAGTCCATTTTTCAGAGCAAGAATCTGAAGGCTAGAATGCAAATTCTTTGCTAAAGTTTTGGAAATTGTAATTCAGCCACTGTATAATTGTTATGGCATGACATAGTAAGCTGGCGAGACAAATAGAATATTAGAACATTAGACAAATGATACAGTGTATTGTGCTGACTTCAGATAAATAGAATTGTATCCAAATTGATTATGTTCTAAAAATGTCTCCTTTTTCTCAGATTTTGCTTTGTATTCTATGTTGTAGGGACAGTTTCTCTCTGTAGGGTAATGATATTTAATATTTTGGAGGACATAGATCTTTTTGAGACTCTTAAGGATTATCACTTTGTTCCTGAAAAAAATGTACATAATATATATGTGTGCTGATTTTTTATTATTTTACATATTCCTAGAAAGTTATTCATGATCCAGGTTTAAGATCATGCTGTCACCTGTTCTAACCTATGGTTATATTTCTCAGGTTTAGGATTTTTTTATGTCAAAGTTTAATTGTTAAAACAGTTACTAATACTTATATGGAGATCTTAACAGGTCAGATTCCTGTTTCATTATATTTTTCTTCTCTTTATAAAATGACTGCATAGCTTCTAGCTATGTAAAATTTGTGTCATAATATTACTTTGATTAAAGATTTATTTTTAGAAATTCTGTTTCTGTGACTACATAATTATTTAAGTTTTTAAATTAAAGCATAATTTTGAAAAGTACACATTCAGAGTTTTTTGTTTACCTGCTAACACTATAAATATTATTTTATTATTTTTTAGTTTTAGCTCAGAAAGCCCTGATAATACATTGTCTAATATAATAAGAATCTTTAACCCTAGGCAATATAAAAGTCTTAAATCTGTGCAGCATGTTCAAGTTTGGACAATAGCCACTGGGCGTTTGTCAATACAGCTCAGCGAGTCTCTTGGTGGCATCATATTGACTGTGTATTAATACAGGGTCTTCTATCGGGCTGTCAGTTGATTGTTTAGAATGTAAATGAAGCTGTTGATGGATCTGGTGACTGATGGCTTAAATTCCAATTAATCAATTGCTTCATCAGTTTCTTAATTCAGATCAAATATCTCCTGAATGCACACAATTCTTCTAGTGGTATTAAGAGAAATTAATGCTTTAGAACTAATTTTCATCAATCTCTTATAAATGCCAATATCTTTTTCACTTGTCTCCTAAGTGATGACATTATCGTTTAAGTGTTTGGGACATACCACAAGAGCTCAGCTGTCACTTGTTAGTGGGCGAGGGGTAGGTAAACGACACTATACTCTTCTGCATTCTCTGTGTGGTACTGTTCATCTTGCCACCAGCTTAAAAATTTCATGCAGAGTCATTAAGTCATATAAATGATTTAGAAATTAAGTTTAATGGCAAACGATCTGGTATTACATATGCAAAGTCAATGTCTATTTTTCTTTTGTTGGGCATATACTGTAGCCTGTCTCTTTCAGAGCCATTGGATGTGTGAGCTGTTGCAGGCAGGCTGCTAATATTACAGGGTAACTTATTAAAACTTATGACAGATTCGTGTGTCCTGTCTCTGAGGGTCCCATCCATTACTTTATCGCCAGCTCTCCTAGGCGACACATACATGAGTTAATCTTCATTTGATTATCATTAAACCTGTCCTTTGCTGTCAACTCTTGTCAATTATACCAAATAAAATCAAGTATTCATAAGAAGTCAGTAATAGGATATAAGCAGACCAATTTAATAATTCATTTTTACTGAGCCTTAAGTGGCATCGGTTATAGCTAGTGCTTGCTGTTAAAAAATTACTAGACATAGTTCGTGTGAGACAAGTTGGCCATATTTACGATTTTTCTACAGTTCATTTTCTCTCTTTAAATCGTATCAGTTACTGTGAGCCTAGTAATGTTAACTGTTGTTGTTCAGCTGCCCAATTGTGTCCGATTCTTTGTGACCCCCATGGAATGTAGCATGCCTCTCTGTCCCTGTTAACTGTACTGGAAGATAAATGATATGTCAATTTCCTCTTCAGTTTTAAGAATAGTGTAATTATTTAACATGAGGCATATCCTTTTACTTTGAAGAAGAGCATGTATATTGTTTCTAGTGTTTGCTAAGTTTACAGATATCTAGGTAAGGTATATAAACACAATATGTGAAATTTAAGAGGCTTTAGAGAGTCTCTCATCTCATCTTATATGTTAGAAAGCAGACTTTTAGTGCAGAGCCATTGGCATCGACGTCTCAAAGTATGTGTCAGACAGAATCTAGAATCCACTCCCTTTCAAGTTGTTTTTGTACTTTATGAAGTACACACACAGATGTATACAAACATGCGTATATTTTAAGAGGAAAAAAGCAATCTTGAGAAAAAAGTTTAAGTGTAAAATAATATGTACTGCAAATTTCCTTGAACTCCTTTTTAGTTGTAACCAGTTACTTTCCTTATCATAAATCTGTTGACAAATAATGCGTAACAAAATTTGTTTCCCTGTGAACTTTATTGGGAACAGATCTTGCTTAAGTCCATGCATGAGGGCAGTGCTGAAAACAGTGGGGAGCTTGGTGGCCAGTAGTTCAGAGGACGAATCTCTGATGCACTCCAGCAAGGGACACAGCAGCCTTGCCAGAAACTTCCCTGCCAGACTCCGGGGGAGAGTCAGCCAGTAGGGGCCACACAACCCCCCACCCGTCTGTGTGTGCAGACACTGGGCTACTCCATGCAGGAATAGTGGGAGTGGTACTCAAGGCAGATTGGAAAGGCTTCTGGGAAACAGACAGGCTCACTCGTGCTGGCCTGGGGCCTGAGCACAGTCTCTAGATTCCCCGCACTGTTCCCAGGGCAGTTCCTGCAAAGCTGACCTTCAAAACAGAATCACATGCACCCCCTCAGCCTCGACATCAGTGTGTCTCTCCAGGGCTGTGGTCCCAGGCTCAGGCAGAGAACCTCCAAGCTGGTGGTCCCTGAGCAACTGTGGGGCCAAAGTAGGACTGTCCTGAATCGTGAGAGTTCCCCGTGAGCCATACACATTGACTGATAAAGGGTGAAAAATCTGACCAGCTAAGCACATTCAGGCACTGCTTTGTTTTTTTTAAACCAGTAAGAGGTTTATGCAGAGCCTAGAAAGCCAGGAAATACTCTGAGAAAGGATATCAGAGGAGGGTACTGCGGGGGAGCAGAATTTCACAAAGTTGTCAGCCAGGTCTTTAAAAATAAACCATTGACTAAACAACCAGCCTCCAAACTAAATTCCTGGTTTGTGTAATGTGGTTCAAGCTGTTAGATAAATCAGCTGTGATGAGGTCTGTGTTGGTGTACAGCACTGGAGTCTGGAATAACATGGACCCGATGATGGCATGGAGCTGTGCTTCCTGGTAAGACCCTGGGGCAGTTCTCCTCTGCGCCTGCACAGGGGCAGTCACCTGCCTCCTGTCTCTGGGACATCAGATGTTACATGTGGGCCAGGACTGTCACTTAGTTGCTGTTCAGACTCAGAAGTCATGTCTGACTCTTTGCGACCCCATGGACTGCAGCATGCCAGGCTCCCCTGTCCTTCACTGTCTAGTAGGTGCTCAGTAAAGAGTAATAGCCTTCATTTTTGATGAGAAGTGACACCCTATTATGAATAGGGCCAAGTCCAGAATAGTTTCTAGCTGAAAATGTAGACTGCATAATTACTGCTTCCTTAATTTGGAGTTTTATGTTCAGTTCAGTCCAGTCGCTCAGTCGTGTCCCAACTCTTTGCGACCCCATGAGTCGCAGCACGCCAGGCCTCCCTGTCCATCACCAACTCCCAGAGTTCACTCAGGCTCACGTCCATCGAGTCTGTGATGCCATACAGCCATCTCATCCTCTGTTGTCCCCTTTTCCTCCTGCCCCCATCCCTCCCAGCATCAGAGTCTTCTCCAATGAGTCAACTCTTCGCATGAGGTGGCCAAAGTACTGGAGTTTCAGCTTTAGCATCATTCCTTCCAAAGAAATCCCAGGGTTGATCTCCTTCAGAATGGACTGGTTGGATCTCCTTGCAGTCCAAGGGACCCTCAAGAGTCTTCTCCAACACCACAGTTCAAAAGCATCAATTCTTCGTCACTCAGCTTTCTTCACAGTCCAACTCTCACAACCATACATGACCACTGGAAAAACCATAGCCTTGACTAG